>PITA01027721.1:8758-20695 GCA_004023965.1 Spilogale gracilis | reverse complement strand
TGGAGGAGGTCCCCTCACGGGGTTGGAGGAGGTCCCCTCACAGGATGGAGGAGGTCCCCTCACGGGGGTGGAGGAGGTCCCCTCACGGGGTTGGAGGAGGTCCCCTCACAGGATGGAGGAGGTCCCCTCATGGGCAGGGCGACCTGCTTTACTCAGTACCCGTCCACGTGCTCATCTCACACGGAAACGCCCCCAAGACACACTCAGAATCAATGACTCACCGGGTATCGGGGACCCAGGCCTGACCCATTTGACACAGAAAATCAATCATTGCTGTTCACATGTGCACACACAAACGCACACACAGTACACGCGTGTGTGCACATGCCACACACACACGGAACGCACCCGCCATGCGCACATGCTTGTACACACACCCCGATGTGTGTGCCTGCACACATGCTCGTGCACACACGCATATGCCTGCACAGGTGCACACGCGTGCAATAAGCGTGAGCCAGTGGACAGTGCAGACCGGGTGTCGGTTCTGGGCGCCAGGCTCGCCGCCCCAGGCGACACTGTCCCGTTCCGACGGAGGCACCAGGAGGCCCCTGTTAGTAGAGAAGCAGGATCCCACCTGACCTTTTTAAGAAAGGAAATGTTTCAGGCCTGGAGAAAAATAATATACCAAAGAGTCACTTCCCACCATTCAGATTTAGTCATTTGTAAAGTATTTGCTCTAACTACTTCCCTAAAAACGCCCTCACGATGCCCTTGAGTCCTCGTGCGGCTCCCGGAGAGCCGCCGAGCTCTGCCTGGGCGCTCGAGACCCCAGGGGTGCGTCACCCGGCCCCCCACCCGGTTCAAGTCTTCGCACACGGGCGTGCCCCGCAGCCAGGCACAGGGAGGTGTTGCGCGTGTTCAAACCCGAGAACATTTTTGTCTCGCACGCCGCATCCTACACTTTGCATTTCACAAAGCCCGACCTGCGTTCGAGGTTGGTCAGACTGGTGACACGTCCTTGCTCGTGGTAACTTCAATACGACTGTCGGTTTGCGGAAGAGACCGCATTCGGACCGGTTTCTCTTTTCGTGATGACAGCCGGCTCCGCGGGGCCCTCCAGGGCAGGTCGTTCGGTCCATGGTCGTGACACACGGTCATCTCCCCCCGAAGCTGCCGCCTGCTTCCGGCCACGTCGGCCTGCGGAGCGCCCAGCCCCCCTGCTCTGCTGTCACTGACCACGCCGGCCCGTGCCGCTCGCTCAGCCCAGGCTGGGACACACGTCGTTATGGTTCGAATTTCCTCGTCTGAGAGCCAGGCTGACCGTGCTCCGTGGCCAGGTCTGGAGCTCCTTCCTTGCAGGGGTCGGCCCCTACCCCCCTCAAGGTCCTGCCGCCTCATTTCTGGGCTCCTTTGCACGTTTGCAGTGAAATGCACTGTTTCTTGTGTGTGCCGGCTTCTCTCCATGGAGCCTCAGGTGTTTTCGTCCGCAGGGCGCGTGCAGCGCGCGAGTCTCATTTCCAACGTGCTCCTTGTCATCAGTATTTATTTTTCAGATTGAGCGTAAGAAAACATCACGTGTTCTTAAGTCATAAAGGCTTTGCTTCTTGGCAATCCATCGGCCCTTTTCGGGTGGCGGGAGGCCCGCAGAGCTCCTCTGCCCACGGGCGCGGCTGGGCTTGCCCTCCGCGTGGCCACCCCGGGCTCCTTGCAGGCAGCCGGCCGCAGCCCCCTCCCTCCCAGGGGTGCAGGGCGTCAGGCCCCCGGGATCTGTGGGAGGAGCAGAGAACTCACCCCATGGATTTTGACCTGCCACAAGGACTTGTACAGTTTTCTTCCTCTGACCCAGCGGTGTTGTGACGTCTCGGCCATGTCCCTGGCAGGGCCAGCCCTGGGATTTCCCGCGTGGCTCCTGTTTCTCTGTGGTGTCGCCATCTCGGCTGCCCTCAGCACGCTGCCCTGTGTGGCTTGTCTCAATGCCCAGCCCGAGGATGTGACCAGGTGGCTTCTTGCACTTTCCAGAATGCCCAGGCCCTTCTTTGGGGCCCAGTCTGTCAACCCTGATCAGTATTCAGGATGTGGCTGTTGGGACCACACAGCCGGTCGCCGGCACCCACGAGAGGGCCTGGTCCACCTGGGTGGCTCAGTCACTAAGCGTCTGCCTTTGGCTCAGGTCATGATCCCAGGGGCCTAGGACTGAGCCCCGCATTGGGCTCCCTGCTCGGTGGGAAGCCTGCTTCTCCCTCTCTCACTCCCCCTGCTTGTGTTCCCTCTCTCGCTGTGTTTCTCTCTGTCAAATAAATAAAATCTTAAAAAAAAAAAAAAAAAGAAAGAAATTGCTCACTGCAGGAAGGTTAACAGCCCCCAACTTCCCTCGACCCTGAGCCACGTTGCTCTGCCACATAACGTGCTCCGGCTTCCGAGCAGGTGAGCCTGAATCCTTGCTCCTTCCCGACAGCCAACTGGCCTGCGGTCATCCACCAAGACGACAATTTTCTAAGAGACCTTAAGTCTTTGTACTTTTATCCTTTACAATATATTTTCTGCCTCTTACTTTCCCAAATGAAAGTTAACATCTGCTTCCCAAACCTCATGAAAGCCCTTGTTGTGAGGTTTATCAGAATCTGGGGGTGCTTGTGGACTCACTTTGGGAAGAAAGGGAATAGTTGCAGTATTGAGTCATCTGCTCCATTTCTGAGTCATCAGAACCATCCGTCTGGGTTTATTTCCTGCAGTTTTTGCAAAGCCCTAGGCTCCTTTTGTTGGATGTGCCATTAGGCAAAGTACAGACTCCCTTTCTGCGATGTTATATTTTTAACTTGTAGTTTCTATTTCTTCAGCTCGTCTTTGGGGACATCGCTGACTTTTGACCGAGTGCCAGCCGCACGCCAGGCGCCACTGAGGCCGCCGGAAGCATGCCGGGTTTGTAGACAAGACGGAGGGCAATGCACAGTGAGGACATCCGAGCGGAGGGGCACAGAGAGATGTGTGACTAAGCCCAAGAGGAAACGTGCCACGTTGGCTTTGATGGTTTTCCACAAACTTCCCCGGAACGCTTGAACCCACAGCGAAGATGCTTCCCATGCTTTTCTAAGCATTCTGCATCTCATTTATTTTACTTGTCTGATTGGACTGGCTAGTTCTTCAAGCACGATTTTGAGGGAAAATGATTCCAATTGACATTCCTTACTTGTACTCCTTTAAAATCGGTTTCTAGTACTTCCCAAGTGGAACCTTCACCCACAGTGAAGTCAGGACGGCCGTCCTAAACCAGTAGGTCAAGAGACTTCATTGTTCTTTTCTGCGAGTCACAACAGGAGGTGAAATGTTGTCAGATACTTTTCTGAACAGACAGAGATTGAGCTGCTCTGCTCATTGCGGCTGTTAAACAAGAAACAGAGACCCCACAGCTGGAGTTCCGACAGAAGGAGGCACGGGAGGCACGGGAGGCACGGGAGGCACGGGAGGCGGCCGGGAACCAAAGCCGCCTAAAAAGCACATGGAACATTTTTTCTTTCTTGTGTAACAAAAGTCTTATTTTTTATATCAAGGATTTAATAGCTGCATAAAACTATATGAGAATACTTCCATTTTTTCTAATTTCCTAAAACTTTGGTATAAAATGGAAATTTTGTGTTCCTCGAAACTTGCAAAGTTGTTTTTTGTTTGTTTGTCTATGGGTGGGAGGCAGAAATACCAGTTAATTTCAAAACATTTTTTTAGATTTCTTAATGGTTATAATGAATGTCCTTACTCATTATCTGTCTGAAAGTGGTTTCGGGAGATTGTATTTCAGGTTGTGTACTCTGATTACGTTTTTAAATTATTGCATTAAAGTTGTTCTTAGCATTTTCTTTTCCCCTGTTTTATTTGCACCAGTGGATTTCTTTACTGTTTTGAGAATGTTTGTCTTTCCTGCCATCCTTTACACCGTGCCTCGTACTGAAGAGGTGCCCTTCTGCGACCAGAGGAAGGCGGCGGCTTCCAGCAGCCAGGATGTTCCCTATCGTGTCTCGGTTTACTGTTTCACTACAGCACAAACTTGGGGGTTTTCAACTCACCGGTTTTTGTCGGTTCCCTTTGCTACTCTCTAATGTTTTAAATGAAAAATCTTTTCCTTACTTTCTAACATAAACTTTAGATCGCATATGATGTATATATATTAAATTCTACATTGGAGATTATATTTTGCACTAACAACCCTTCTTATACATCACGATCCTCTTTCATGCTTATTATTTGATGGATTAGACCTTTTTCTGCCTGATCATTTCTATTCCTTAAGCAGCTGTACCTAAATTGTGTAATATCTATAGGAAACGCAACAAAGTCTAAATGTATTGAGTGTCTGCAACTCCCTCTAAAACAATACAAAACGCACACAAAATGTTAACTCTAACAATCTCCTTCCGGTCTTACAAAGTTTATTGGGATTTCATGGAGGCCCAGTAAATGCCACCCTTCTGTCCCATGTAAGAGCTGAGCCGACAAAAACCGGAAGATTACAATGAATCAAGAGCGATATTGGGGGGAACCATGGAGATGTGGTGATGACTTGGGGAGGGTTTTGGTGCTGGGAGGGTGGGTGTTGGAGGGGTGAGTTCACAGGGATGGAGAGAGAGCCTGGACACCCCACTCCCCACCACCACGTCCCGGCTCCTCCTCCGGACACTCACTGAGAACCACCACGTCCGAGCACAGATGTGGGCACTGGAACGCACAGTGAGCAGCAGGTCATTAGGAACATGAGGGTTCACGGCTGCCCCGACTGCTGCCCCTGGACCCATACATAGCAGGGGCAGCACGTCTATTAGCATCAGGGCTGGTGGCGGCACCTGGCTTCCTGCAGAGCTTTGCCACCTCGTTTGCGAGCGTCTCACGGCATCTGTGCTCTGGGTCCCCTGGTGTTATGTTCTCTCTTTACTAAGAAACAGAACATATGCATGTAGTTGAGGAATCAGATTTTTTGTTGATTGGATTTCATGGATGACAAGTTGGCATAATCAATCAGGTCAACAACGTGGAAAGTGATCCTGTGTCTTAAGGAAAGGTATAAGCACAGTTACGTCCTTAACCCAGCCCTGTGTACAAAGCCCCCCGTGTGTTCCTATGCATTAAGTTCATATGTCAACCATTGCCACACCACCCCTTCTTTCCTCTTCCCCTTTTTCTCTCTCTTTCTCTTAAAATAGCCCTGCTGTGGATTGATAAAACATCCACGTGCAGCTGTGAAGCGGGGTCAGACCCAGGCTTCTGGAACCGCAGACGTCCCATGGACGCTCTGTCCCCCTGCCAAGCGAGGACGCCATCCTCATTGGCAGTTTGCTCGCTCGTGCTCACTGTGGGGTGCTTGCTGAGTGTGCAGGAATATTCGCATTTTCCTTCAGGACTGTGAGTAAAAATGTTGAGTCATCCACTTCTGTCCACTGGGCACAGCTCATGATGCTGGCCATGGGCACCGTGCTCCTTGGTCCTCCCTCCACAAGGTCACATAAGGCCCCTGCCTGTCCTGGCTTGTCCACCATGAGCATCTGACTCAACCCTGGACATAGAGTTTCTCTCCAAGGGGGTTTGGGGCTTGTGATAGGCATTACTGTTCCAGCAGCCAAAACTAAGGTATACATTTAGGAAATGCTTGTTACGACCCGGTCATGAGAGAACCTGGCTCTGGAGTGAAGGCAAGACGGTGCTGGTGGAAGGCCATTGGTAACTTCACCTGGATCCAGCTGTTCCTGCAAGCCCCTCTCTTCTTGCTTCCCCCACAGCTGCCTCGGGCTCTCTGAGAAGCAGCGTCCTCCTGCATCCCACACAGTCTCAGCAAGCACATACAATTCCCTGCATCTGGTGTCTGCACACTGTCAGACTTCCCAGAAGGCCAAGCCACCCTTCAGTTAGAGAACAGTTCAGGACCCAGGATTCTGGAATCCAGGTTTCTAAGTGTCTCGGTGTGTGGCCCCTTCCCATGGCCAGGGAAGTGGGGAGCACGTGGTCAGCATTGGCACCCTATCCCTTCCTTGTTATGTGACCTGGCCATCAGTCCCCAGAACTAAGGTTGGGACCAGCTGTGCTTCTCTGAGGCTTGGGATGAGGTGGGGTCTCGTTGTCTGAATGGTTCCTGGGGTTCCATGTGGCAACTAGGGAAGAAGGAAGGGCCACAGATGCCCTCAGAGTCTCACCGTCTGCTTTTTAAAACATTCCCATCTTGACTCAGTCCAACATCCATGGACCACTGAATGGCCACGCATGTCATGAGGCATGGCTGGCACCTAGACTTGGGGGTGAGGGACACCACTTCTCATGTCCCTTCTCTGCCTTCCCCTCTACCCTGCCATCCCTCCAACTGAGGGGGAGCTCCGGGGGTTCCCTGGGATGTGGAGCTGGTGTATGCACTCCGACCCCTTCGGTCTGCCTCCACCTTGGCGACCAGCGGCCACGTGTGGCTCTGCTTCTGGAGGAAGGACAGTCCGGGGGGCAGAGGCCATACGCATGGTCTGCATTGGCCCCTGGGGTCTTGGTCTGGGTGGATGGGCACGGAGCCACTTTAAGGATGTGCTAAGGAGCTGTGCCCCTAAATCACATTCTCCAAAAATCAACTCAGTCGCACAAGTGCTATAATGTGATCTGCAATCAGGAAATGCCCTTCCCATCCTTGGATGGGTCTGGGACTCAGGCGGAGAGGCGTGCCTGTCCTTCTCAGCTCGGTGCTCAGGCCCATGCCGGCGCTGGAGGACCACAGAGACCCCGGCGTCCTCGGCAGCCTGGACGCCTTCATTACCCTGATGCAGGAGGCCGTCCCTGGGAATAGAGACGCTCATCCACAGCTCACCGTAACGCTTCTCCCTTCCCGTAACAACTCCGTCTGCCCTCCTCGTGTTCCGTTGACCAGCAGAACGCGCTCCGTAGATCGATGTCCGTGAAGAAGGGGCGTGTGAGGCACAGGTCCTTCTCCGAGCTGAAAACCCCTTGCTTGTGACTCGTGGCTCCCACCTGCCAGTGGATAGGATTCCTGGCTGCGAGCTCTGGCTTCATATCGCGTGCAGGGCTGTGGACCCCGGAGGACAAGCTGGCACCGTGGCCTCAATAGGGGTACTGTCCTCACGCAGCCCCTGAGCTGCAGGGGCGTCTTTCCTGCACCGCGAGGAGCAGGTGGCTCTGAGTCCCGGGCTGGGAAGCCACATGCTGCCCCTCGGGGGAGAGGGGCTTTCTCTGCTCCCGTGGGAAGGTGCTGCTGGAGGAAATGGACCGCGGACTAAAGCGTCAAACATTAAAAGATTTCTGGGGTACCTGGGGGGCTCAGGTGTCAAGCCTCTGCCTTCAGCTTGGGTCATGATTCCAAGTCCCAGGATCGAGCCCCACATCGGGCTCCCTGCTCGGCGCAAAGCCTGCTTCTCCCTCTCCCACTCCCCCTGCTTTTGTTCCCTCTCTGGCTGTGTTTCTCTGTCAAATAAATAAATAAAATATTTTTTAAAAAAGAAAAGAAAAAGAACTAAATGCTTTCTGTGCTTCAATTGTGTTGAAGGAGGACTTCTCATTATCAGAGAGCACTCCCTGAGCACACACACGCTTGGCCCTGCCCCAAGCTGCGGTTGAAATGTGGGGCCCCAGGCCCTCCTCCCATAACGCAGTCTCAGATCTCACGGTCTCGCCTGAGCTGGGGCCCCATCGCTCACCAGCACGGCCCGGGGCGAGGCCTTCTCCTCGCCTGCTCAGAACCTGCACACTTCTCCCACGTGGGGGCTCGGACATAGGCGTTCTCACGAGACCCTGTTTACTTGGGCAGGAGACTTGGGACACGTGGCCTAACCTGACATCCAGAAGGATGCTCACAGGGAAGCCTCTTGCCGCCAGGTGGAGGGCTCTCTTGCCTGGGACGCGCGCTGGTCCCCGAGAGCCGCCCCCCACTCTGTGCTGTCTGAGGACAGGCTGTATTTCCTCTCCTTCCTCCTGGGACCTGGCCCGAGACGCGAGTGCAGGCCATGCTCCGTGCTGTGGCCACTGGACCGTGTGCTATTGGAGGGCGTCCTCTGTCTGTAGAATCCTGTCCCGGTCTCAGAAAGGCTAAGTTGCCTTTAAAGACAGGGTCTCAAGCCCAGGCTGTCCGGAACTGAGAGCAGCTTCCCTTTCTGTCCCGTGAGCGGCGTCCTCGGTGGAGACCCTGGGTTGGCCCTCACTTTCTCTGCCTCCAAAGCATCATCCCTGTCCGTCCTGAGCTCAGAACCAAGAGGAAAGAAGATGAATAGAGGGACTGAGCGGCCACTGGAAACCTTGCAGAGATGTCCGTAGACCTCGATGCTCGGTGATCTCCACTCAGGTGAGCGGCAGAGTCGCCGCGGGCCACGTGGCCCCCTTCCAGCAGGGACAGAGCGCAGTCAGCGGGCTGTGCCCGTCCCCCGCCACACGCACGCCACCAAAGCCGCGCTGAGATTTTCGGTGCCTGAGATCTTCCCTGGGGTGGGGGTGGGCGGCCGAGCGCAGGGCCGGAGCAGAGCAGAGACTGCGTAGAGGAGTGTGGGGAGCAGCCGGGTCCCCTCACGTTCACCCACACGATTCGGAGAGCCCGCACACCACAGCGCCATGCTACAGCGCGGGTGATGTAGAGAACTTTCCGGAACGGCTCTGGACTCAGTTGTGACTGTATTCAGAGACTCGACGGCCCTGACTAATGGTGTGCGTCAGAATCCTCGGGGCCAGGTCTCGCGTGTGCCGTGGGGGACAGCCCGCATGCTGGGGGGCCCGAGTGTCCCCCGGCCCTGCGGCCGCCCCGAGGTCTGGGAACGAGTCCTTCCTGAGCAGAGTGAAATACCATCTGGAGGACGGCCCGGGGACCTCCCGCGGGCCCCTCCCCGCCACCCGACCTGCAGCCCGAGGGAGCCCAGCTGGCCTGCCCTGTTGGGTTCGTGTAGAAATGGTCACCAAAGGGGGGACGTTGTCAAGGGCTTCACTGCTGCAGACGGAAGAAACCACAGAGTCGAGGAGCCGGGCCTGAGGCCGCCCGAAAGGCCGGGTCTCCACGGCGAGTCTCCGAGTCTCTGTGCCCTGATGCCTGTGGGGAGAGCATTCTGCAGGGACGTCACATGTCCTCGTGTGTGTGGCGCTCCCCAGCTCATGTCCAGTGGGAAACGCCGGGAGGGAATTCAGACACAACAGGACGAGAAGCACGATGGCCGGGCCGCCTTCCCCCCGAGGGAACGTGAGGCGTCTCGGGCGCGGGGGAGCCCAGCCAGGAGGATGCCCACTGAGGGCCTCGGCTCGTGGCATTCTGATGCCGCCGTCGCTGAACACGGAGGGTTTTGCAGTTCATGCAGGCGTGGAGAGGGGTGGAGCAGGAACTGGGCACCAGGCACAGGATTTGGCTCCCACGACGGGGACGACGCGTCCCATCCTTTGTTTGGAGGAGACCGTTGCCAGGCCGGCGTGCTCTGAGTCTATGCTCGGCTCTCCTCTGGTGTGGCCTGGCTGCCACGGGGGGGACACGTCAGGGCCCTGGGGAGGGGGGCTTCCGTCTCTCCGGCTCCAGTCTTCGCCTCCTGTGTGTGTACGGACCATCCCCCCGCGTCCCCGCGCTCAGGGAGACCCCAGAAGGCCCTCACTTTACATCCGTGGACACTCAGACACAGTGTGTGTGTGTACGTGTGTAGACAGGGCTGTTTTCTATGAAAGTGGGTTATTTTCTGAACCCAACTTCAGAGATGGTTTGCATCTGGGGGGCTGTACGGGGACAGCTTCCCCTCAGGTTCTCACAGCCGCGTGGAGCTGGCCCACGGGCCCCCATCATCGATTTAACTGCTCTGCTGTTGCTGGCTGTCTTGAGGTTTCCCAGTTTTTCCTTGAGAAACCATACGCTTGGCGACGTCCCCCTCCCTGGCTTGGAGCATCCTTCCGCGGGGAGCTCCGCCTTCTCCTCTGCCTCAGGTGCCCCTGGTGTGCGGGGCCGCTCTGCCTCCCGGGCTTCAGGGCCGTGGCGACCTTACACCCAAGACCACGACCCTGCTGTATGTGGCTCTAGCACATGGACGGGCTTTATGGGCCTATTTTCACTCATACCTTTTTCTTCTTTTGTGAATCGCTGATTCACTTTCTTTAAGGATACAGCCTGCGATGCCTTTTGAGGGCGAAGGTCATCTGTAGGTTATAGCGAAGGCTTATCTGGGTTGTGGTAGCAGGTGCATGGGAAAACTCAATGGAGGTTTGCTGAGTCTATCCGTTAACACATCGAGGACTTTCATTTTAAGATTTAGTTTTGCTCTAAGATGTTAATTGTGTGCTTTAATAATGATTTCCATTAATTAGGTCATTAATTTTCCTAACCCGAGCAAGTGGGATATGGCTCCTGTCCAAGAATGAAGCCAACAAACATTGACCTTGAGATTCAGTGAGCCTGAAGGCCAAACAGGAGCGATTTCCCTCCGGATTGAATCACGACAGGGCAGAATCAGGCTCAATAACCATTAGGAGGTAACGATTGTGAACTCAATGATTTTAACGGTTTTGGATAAATTACTCCAGAAAAAAGAAAATCTTCAGTATGTTTTATTTAGAAAAGTTTTTCCCCCTTGGAATCATTAATTAGGGACAGTTGAATTGTAGCAAAATAAAATAAAAAGAAAGGCCGAAATTAATTTGTCTTATTTAACTTTATATTTTATTTAAAGTCTAATGGACTCGATGACTTCATATGCACACTTTAAGCATTAAAGAAAGGTAGCGTTACATGTCATTTTTAAAAACTACTGTGAGTTGAATAACTAATTCATTTGAATTTACCAGCAGAACACTGTGCACCTCTGAACTCTCAGATCTAAGTGGAGATGGCAGCTGTGAGGGACAGTGGGTGTGGGGACAGGCACAGCCTCCTCCTGGTGACTGGGATGACTCAGACCCAGGGAATGTCCAGGCCCTATGACCCACAAACCCAGGCTTTGGGGTCCTGGATTGATGGATGGATGAATGGATGGTGGATGGATGGATGGATGGATGGTAAGAGGATGGATAAAAAGATGGATGGATGGATGGAAAGAAGGATCGATGGATGGAAGGATGGATGGATGAATGGATGGATGGGTGGATGGATGGGTGGATGGATGGGTGGATGGGTGGGTGGATGGATGGATGGATGGATGGAAAGAAGGATCGATGGATGGAAGGATGGATGGATGAATGGATGGATGGGTGGATGGATGGATGGATGGATGGATGGGTGGATGGATGGATAGGTGGATGGATGGATGGGTGGATGGATGCATGGATGGATGGATGAGTGGATGGATGGATGGATGGATGGATGGAAAGAAGGATGGATGGATGGATGCTTTCTGTGCCCACTTATCCCTCCTCCCTGGGCTCATAGAGCAGAAGCGAGGCTGCAGTCCCTGCTCTGGAGATGTCACCCCCTGCCCCATCCCACCCCGGGGGCACATCTCAGGTCAGGAAGCAGTGGGTCCTCGCCGGCATGCTTCATGCTGAGAAATGCAGGTTTAACAGAGCTGAAAAGACAGTTCCAGACACATGGTATCAACACAAATCCACAACACACAGAATAATGAAGGTGGTGGGTCCTGAAGACCCCCCTCGTCCCAGTGACCCCCTTCAGTTGGTGACCCTGCTGGGCCCAGGAAGTGGCGGAAGGCCCCGGCCTCCAGTATGGCACTGGTTTCAGACTGCACAGTGTCAGGAGTGAGCACTGAAGGGCGAACCAGGGGACAGCTCTTGGAAACCCTGCCTTCCCAGAGACATGAACTGCAGGAGTCTGGGAGCACTTGGTGACTTTCTGATGGTCTCGGTCCGGCCATGGGACACACAGACACCAGTCTTCTTGTGCAGAAATGGAATTAGCAGAGAGCAACACAGGCTAAATGGAGAGAATCTCAGTGTGCAGGCGTGGGGCTGGGCAGTGCAGAGGGGGATGGCCAGCAAGCATCTGTGCAGAGCCTCGTGTCGCGTTGAGGAGGCCCTGAAGCAGAGTGGCAGCTGTGATGGGGTGTGGACACCGTCTCTGTG
>PITA01027720.1:0-20512 GCA_004023965.1 Spilogale gracilis | reverse complement strand
AAGAGGGTTCCCCTTTCTCCGCAGCCTCTCCAACACTTGTTGTTTTCTGTCTTGTTAATTTTGGCCATTCTGACTGGTGTAAGGTGGTATCTTAGAGTGGTTTTGATTTGAATTTCCCTGATAGCTAGTGACGCTGAACATTTTTTCATGTGTCTGTTGGCCGTTTGTATATCTTCTTCGGAGAAGTGCCTCTTCATGTTTCTTGCCCATTTTTTGATGTGTTCATCTTCTTTTTGGGTGTTGAGTTTGAGTAGTTCTTTTTAGATCTTGGATACCAGCCCTTTGTCTGTAGTGTCATTGGCAAATATCTTCTCCCATTCTGTGGGTTGCCTCTTTGTTTTGTTGACTGTTTCCTTTGCTGTACAGAAGCTTTTTATTTTGATGAAGTCCCAGAAGTTCATTTTCGCTTTTGTCTCCATTGCCTTTGGAGACATGTCTTGAAAGAAGTTGCTGTGGCTGATATCAAAGAGGTTACTGCCAATGTTCTCTTCCAGGATTTTGATGGATTCCTGCCTCACGTTGAGGTCTTTCATCCACAGAAATTATACTTTAAATCATTGTTACAGAAAGAGGATTTCTTTTTCTTTTCTTCCATTTATAAATAATGGTGTGTCATTTCCAGAAAAAATAAGAAAATTCTTCTCGACCTAACAATTACTGTTTTTCTAACCAAACGTCTCTTTCAATTTGGTTTCTTGATATTTTATTATATAATCCCTCAACAGTTGTAGAATCAAGGTATATTAATGGATTCTGAATACGATTTATAGAAGAAATCTTAGAGTACTCTAGGAACACCTTTATGAAGGGGGCAAAGTCTATGGATTCCTGGGAGCCTGAGAAGGTCAGGCAGGTAAGGAAAGTATACCTAGCATTTTACTTATGTATTTATTTATTGTCAATGAGACTGTCAAAATAAGATCTTTTGGAGAAATTTGCTCATGATAGAAGCACATAGAGAGGGAAAAAATTATCTTTTAGGACTAATGCTGTTAGTCACTTGTTATTCTAGCTCTTCAAAAACAGCTTTGATCTATAAACAAAAAAGTTATTTAAAGAGGTACCAGAAGAGAAACATGAATGTGGAGTTTTTTGTTTTGTTTTGTTTTTTAATTTTATTTATTTGACAGAGAGAAACACAGCCAGAGAGGGAACCCAAGCAGGGGGAGTGAGAGAGGGAGAAGCAGGCTTCCTGCGGAGCAGGGAGCCCGACGTGGGACTCAATCCTGGGTCTCCGGGATCATGACCTGAGCCAAAGGCAGTCGCCTAACCAACTGAGCCACCCAGGTGCCCCGAATGTGGAGTTTTTAACAGTCACTTTTTCAATTGTTACACCCAACTCTTAATCTGTGATCTACTGCTCTCTCATGCTCTCTCTTTCCTTCATTATTCCCCCAAGCAAATTTAGGACTTAAACCCCTTTACACTTTTCTATATTAGACCAAAGAAGCTGTGAGGATTGTGAGGGAGCTGGAGGAAGTCAGCTGGGTGTGCTTATTCACAGGGTGACGAACATTTCCATGGGATGTAACATATTACAGCAACCTAAAAAGAAAACGTTCAAAACCTAGAGTTGACTAACTTTTTCTATAAAGATGTAGGTAGTAAACTTTTTGGATTTTGCATACAGTCACAATCATTCACTTCTGCCATTGTTGTGAAAAAGTAGCCACAGACTACAATGTAAATGACAATATGCAAATTAAGGGGTATTTCTGTGTTCCCATAAAACTTTATTTATGGACACTGAAATTTGAATTTCATATTTTTCACAAATCCTGAAATATAAGCATTCTTTTGATTTTTCTCTCAACCACTTAAAATATCTAAAAAACAAATTAGCTCATAGGCATACAAACAAAAATGGTGTCAAATTTGACTCATGGGCCACATTTGGTGGACTCCCCTCTAGATCCACCCCACTTTTGATATCTTAGAATGCTACTATTCTAAACCAGAGGATATCATCCAGCTTATGCCAGATTTCTTCTTCTCCCCATTCTTTGAGCTAATCATGTCACTTTTGTATGTTGCAGGATGAGAAATTATAAAGTAAGGATGTGTAACTTATTAGAAGAGCACTTTGTGATGATTTCATGAATTGGTTGTAAAAAAATTCAAACTATCTTCATAGTCTCATAAAATACAAAGCTTTTCATGTGTCACAAACGTTGGAATGACAGAAACAAAAGATAAAAATAAAACAGTTAAGTGAAGATTTTTTTCATATTTCATTGTCAGATATTTTCCTACAGGCTTTCTTTCAACCTCCGATTTAGAGAAATGTCTTCTAGCTATTGAAAGCCTTTGTTTGGCTTCTCTCAGTTACCTACTGGTGTGTAAAACACACTTCAAATCTAATGTCTTCAAACCACAATAATTAACCATGACTAGCAATATGGTGGTTTGTCTATGGAGTTCCGGTCTTGTCTGCGCTCAGTCATGTGACTGTGTTCAACTGGTGGGTAGACCGGGGTCTGGACTCAACTGGGACAGGTGGCACAGCTAGCCTTTCTCTTCACCGTAGCCTTCTACGTAATGTGAGCTGGAGGCAACATTCTAAGTGAGCATGGGCGGAGGCTGAAAAACCTCTTAAAGCCCAGGCTCAAGAATCTACACTGCATCATTTTCTTCACATTCTATTGTTCCAAGCAAGACCAAATTCTAGCCTAGATACAATAGAAAATTTACGGACACCAAATAACCCTCCATAGCACAGTAGGTCTTTTTGTCATCAAATTGGTTTGTGTTGGCTCTTGTCATTTTGATAATATAGAAAATTCAAGAAGCCTGCCTGTGGAAACAGTGCAGAGGATGAGCACAGTATAGAGGATGAAAATGCTAGTGAGATCCTCAAATATGTCAGGGATGGGCTCAGAATAAGCAGTTGGAAGATTTGGGAGAAAGGAAGTAATGCATAGTAAAGATTGTAGAGACAAAGGTATGGGAATGCTTTGGTCATCACCACAGTCAAACTGTGGATCAGGAAGAGCTCCCAGAAGCTATCATATTCAACAATAGACATGAGTCAGAAATGAAGTGGCCAGGGGCACCTGGGTGGCTCAGTTGGTTAAGCCACTGCCTTCAGCTCAGTTCATGATCCTGGAGTCCCAGGATTGAGTCCTGTACTGCGCTCCCAACTCTGCGGGGAGTCCATTTCTTCCTCTGACCTTCTCCCCTCTCTTGCTCTCTCTCACTCACTCTCTCTCTCAATAAATAAAATATTTTTTTAAAAAAATAAAGTGGCCAGCCTTCCATGTTAATGTGTTTTAGTTCAGATTTAGTTCAGATTCTTTATCTAGAATATCATACTAGATCTCTACAGTACTGCAAGACACAATTTCAAATGTTCCTAGGAAACAACTGGGACTCTGAGTGGCAATAAAGTGATGGGAAGGTTATGATATTTCTGCAGGACAATCCTGACCCACTCCACTATGACTTAATGCTCAAATTAACTCCATCCAGAAACCTGATAATGGCATTAACAATAACCTGTTTCTTCAATTATAAGATGTCATCTATTTTAAGTTGCATTCTGATTTATACACCATCAGTAACTATAATTATAATGTGCCACTAATTGTTAGGATGCATCCTGATTGGGGCACATGAATGGCTCAGTGGGTTAAGCATCCTGCTCTTGATTTTGGCTCAGGTCATGATCTCAGGATTGTGAGATCAAGCTCCATGTGGGGTTCCACACTGTGTGTGGAGCCTGCTTTGGATTCTCTCTCTTTTTCTCCCTCTGACCCTCCCTCCACTCTCTCCCTCTGTAAAAAAACAACACAACATGCATTCTGATTGATTTCAGAGACAAATGATAATAAAACATGCTTATTAGAGGTGACAGAAATGGCTAGTAATAATAGCAAAAATAACTTGAACTAAGCAATAAGCATAGAAACATGCTAGGCATTTTTCATATCTTTCCATCAATGCTTATAACAGTCCATGAAGGACTTTCTATTATTATAAGTCCTATTACATGAACAAGGCAATGGAAGCTAAAGAGATTAAGTCATCTCTTCAAGGTCATGTAGCTAGTAAATGCAAAGCTAAGATTCTACCGTTGGTCTAACTCCAAAACCTGAATTTTAATCACTTACCACTATGATTTTTCCTACAAATTGGTCATAGACATGGACAAGGTATTGTTCAAATAACCCTCACAAAAATAAGTTAAAACAAATTAAGCCTTCAAAGATCTGAAGTTAAAACAGAATGGAGAAAAGTTCCAGGCAAGTGGGAACATATTCACTTTCCCACACCAATCAGAGGGCAGTGTAAGGAATTTGCTCATTAGGTAAAAGGCAGAGTGCTTTCTATTCCAGACATCCCCATGTAGAATATTTTCTTCTCACTTCTTCTTCTGCTTCTTTTTTATAACCCAGTAGTGCTCAAGCTTTAGCAAGCATAGGAATTACTATACATATATAATCTTAAAAATTCTATACTTTATGGGCAACTTTGAGAACTTTTAAGAAAAGTTTTTCTTTATCTAATGTTCCACACAAATGCATTCAGGATTTTATAACTCCAAAGCAGGATACCACTGCTTCCACATGAAATCATCTAGCAGATAACACTCTTCAGCATTCGGTGATGTTCTATCTAATTCCAATATTCTACCACTACTTATTTAAGCATTAACTTTTGGAATGTGACTGAACCATTACTTTTTCATCCATTCAGTGTAGCTTGATAAATCATTCCTATGTCTGGTACTATATCTAAATATCATGCTGGGGATACTGAGATGAAATATATAGTTCTCAACTTCAAAGAGTTTGTGGTCTACAAGAAACCAAGAGTTGTAAATATGGCCATGACTGAGGTCAGGATAATTTTTTAGCACAGGTAATGAACATATATGCCACCAGGGCTGGTCAATTTAGCTTTCTTGATAAGCTAAAACTCCTGGTGCACTTAGAAATATGTAAGAATGAGACATTTAAGAATACATAGAAATGAGATGCGATAGATGGCTCAAGAGAAGGAAAGCATGCCAAAAGCAAGGAGGCAAGGACATTTAAGAGCAAGAATGACACCAGCAATTCACATTACTCTGTAGCTTACATTTTTCACTAAACTGCATATCATGAGCATCCTTAGAGATCAGTGATAAGAAATATTCACTTTTTCTAATAGCTACCTCATAATCCCAAAACTAGAGGCAGAATATTCAACTATTTCTTTGCTCTTGGACATTCAGATTAGTTTCAGGAATTCAGTACTAGCAACAATGCTGTCACAAACATTAATTTATGTATAATTGTATGTTTACCTGTTTTGATTTATCCTAAGATCATAGCTGCAATTTGACATTATTGAGTAAAGATATTTCAACACCCCCCCAAACATCAAACTACGTTATTGATTTATCCTCTCATCTAGCAGTGTAGGTACAAATCTTATTAAATTTTGCTCATTTAATGAGCACAATAGTAAGAGATCTTCATTGTATTTTGTACTATTTGAACCACTGATGAGGTTGAAGATGTTTACTTTTCTCTGATTATCCTGTTTATATCCACTGAGCATTTCTCAGTTGTTGTCTTTTTTGTTTTTTTTTTCCCCTATCATTTTTAGGGTTTCTTTTGAATACTTAGGAAATTAACTATTTTTCTTTTGAATTATACACATTTTTTCATTTCTTATCTTTTGACTTTTTTATGATAACTTTGACTTTAACATCATTTGTAATTTATTTAGTCAAACATTATTTTTAATTTTATAAATGCATACACATTCTTTGTTTTTACAGATTTTTAGGTTTCTGAGTTTCCTCTAGAAAGTCTTCCCTATCTTGAATTCATTCTAACACTTTTATCATTTCTAAAATTTAGATTTCTTTTTTACCTTAGAACTATCATTTTAGGGTTGTATCTTTCAGGAAAAAATGACAGATAATTGGTTTTGATATAAGTAATAACTGAATATGTAATCTTCTTTTGACCAGGGAAGGTCAGCTGGGATGTAAGAGAACAGCCACTTTGGAACAGTAGAACTTTCATTTAGAGTACCTCTTATTTTGAGTGGATGTGCTAATAGGGAGTTGGGAGAGAAAGGTAAGTTAAGAAGGCAAATGAATTTTGTCCCCAAATCTATTCCTCTCAGACCTGGTTTCTATTGCTTTTGTGGATTTTTCTCCACATTATTTCCAGCACTTCTGAACTGAATTCAACCCTCTTTTTGAAAGGGCAGGCAGTGACTAGTAATCATGAAAGATGACTTAAAACTCAGCTTGGCTCACCAGAGGTTCTTTGGAGCCATGGTGGATGCTCATGGTGATGCTTCTTTATAGTTATGTTATAATTACATCTTTGGAATGGTTGCTTACTTATTGGCCTAAGAATGTGAATTTAAATCTAAAGAGTTGTTTCATAATTGTAAGACTTTTGAAAGTGAAATGAAAGTCTTTTCTTGCTAAATTCAGCCCCACAGTCAATCCATCACCTCTTAAATGTCAAAATATACTACTTTTCAGCTTTGGTTATTTGTACATTTGATCTGCTGTCAAATAGCAGTTAAGTTGATGCACAGATATTATTTTGATAAGACCATTTCTAAAGGCAGAATTCAAAACAAGAACATTATAGTCTCCCCTATTAATGTCAAATAAATAATATTCTGCCAGACAATGTTTTGGCACTTCTGAAAATCTATTCTCTTTCAAATTGGACTGCATTATAGTTTCTGAAGATTGTTTGGTCCTTTTTGAAATTGTTTAGAGTAAAAGTTTTCAAGAGCAGTGTTTTTAGAAGCTGGGTTGGCTTTTATTGGAATCTATTTTATCCCAGAGAACGATTTTCTGGATAAAAGCTAGAGAATGATCAGAACAAGCTGAACAGAAACATCCTATGTGGGGTGCTCTGACCAGTTAAAAGAGTGTCAGGACTAGCTCTTCAGTGTGTGGAAAAGGTCTTAGAACCAGGTGGAAACACCCAAGAAATCAATATTAATTCCGTCATTGCTTTCATTTTTGCCTGGGGTCTTAAAATGGGCTTAGTCTAAAAGATCATCAGAGTGGCATTCGTGGTCCAGGAGTTACCTTGGTCCAATTGGGTTATCTCTGAGTTATGTTTCAGCCCTGGAAATGTGCAAGCCTGTTGTCTATTTTTAAAAAGTGGGCTCTAGGGATATACAGAGTAATTTATATTTCTCATATCTATAATTCAAGCAAGTGAAAGGTAGACTCGGTGATAACAACTGAAAACATTAATTTATTACTTCAACTGAAATTTATTGAATCCTTAGAATATAAAAGGTGCTGGCTGGAATAGGACTGGCACCTCCAGGATCAAAGGAGAAAATTCATTCTAACGTTCTAGTGTGTATCAACTCCATTCAAAGCACGTGAATCATGCAAGAAGGAGCTCCAGCAGGGAGATAAGACACATTCCCAAAAAAAGATGATACAAGATAGAAAATAATGTACTACATTAAAAGTATATATAGATCCTTGTTCTGGGAATTGTGTTGGAATTTAGAGATACTCTGCATGACAGGAGGACAAGGGACTTGAAAACATACACATCTTCTAGCATTTCACTATGGTCTAATTATATATATATATTTTTTAAGATTTTATTTATTTGACAGCAAGAAACACAGCCAGAGAGGGAACACAAGCAGGGGGAGTGAGAAAGGGAGGAGCAGGCTTCCCGCTGAGCAGGGAGCCTGATGTGGGGCTCGATCCTGGGTCTCCAGGATCATGACCTGAGCCGAAGGCAGTCGCTTAACCAATTGAGCCACCCAGGCGCCCCTTGTCTAATTATAATTTTTAAGGAACCACGAGCAATAGACAAAACAGGCTAAGATTTATTATTCTCTCTACTTTACAGGTGAGGAAACTCAGTAAGAGAAGAGGGTTTTTGCTATTACTATTTGTTGTAGCATTTCACTCCTCAACAGTAGTTTCATAAGTTTGTCCTTGCTAAAGGAAATTCACCCTGATGTGGGCTCAGAGAATCAGCTGTTTTATTCCAGCCCATCAGCAGATTGGATATTATGGATGGTGCTCATGGTATTCATGATTGACAATCTATATGCTGAAGTTGTATGAAGCTCAGTTTCCCCATATGTCAAGTGGGAGGTAATAAAGGCTACTTACAAAAATCAAACAGGAAAACTCTTTAAAAATGATGTGCAAAGGTAAGGCGTTAAGTTTTGCATGAACATTCAGTCCAAAATCAGTGCCATGATATCATCTTTAAAATTTATCCCAGTGAAAGATGCTTAAAATCTGAAATATTTAGGCCTAGGGGGAGTTTGTCATAATCAACAAAATTGCACTTTCACAAAATTGTCCACATTCTGCTAGGAGCTAGTATTTTCATTTAGATTGAAAGGCAAAAAAGATCAATTTTACTGTAATTTTATGGAGCTGCCTTGATCAAAGTCTCAAACAGATAAGCATCATTATATAGTATACTGTGACTATGCTTAGATAATTTAAGAGATCCTGATGGACTTTAGAATTGGTTTTATAGATGTTGCTTTCACACATAGTACTATTATATTTATGACACTTTAAAATATGTGTTGATGTAGTGTCAAATGATGAACAGAGACAAAGAACAACAACAAAAAGATACAGAATTGCTAATCTGTGACACACAGGTCTTAATGTTACTTTGCAACTTCTTCCTTCCAAAGAATCACTTAGAGTTAAAATGGTGGGAACTAGTATCAGTCATTTACTCTTCCATCTAGTTCAATGAAAAAAATGTCAGATTATAGGTTGCATATCCATGCTTCAAATTTGCTGTCTGTAATGGAACACAGCTTCCTAAGATTAAAAATAAAGAAGAAAAAGAGTATGGAGATTGAAATGTGCCTTGTGGCACAAAATGACTTCTGGTATGATGTAACATAACAGGAATGATAATTTTGATTATGACATAAATTTATTCATAAAAGTAACCAAGTACACAGTAGCTGCTGTAACTAGTGCTATGGTATTCTTTTTCTCCATCCTCTCTTTCCTTAAATCTCTTTTCAGTTAGGAAATCTACTCTCTGAATTGATACAGAGATATTTCTAAGCAAAAATAAATTTTTTCACTGTTAAATTTTAGAAAGATGAACTGAACAAACCATGCCAGTTTCTGTTAATCCAGAAAACCTTTCAGCATTACAATCTCTTCCATGAAGGACTTTTTTTTTTTTTTAAAATAGTCCTATAAGTGCTTTCTGATGTATAAGGATACCCCCTGGAAAAAACCCTGAATAACCTCAGCCACATTTGCCATATTATAACAACAGGATGTTCAGTGAAAGGGCTTAAAAGACTTGATTATTAGACATGAGATTTTTGTGGTTAATGAGAGTTGCTATGAATCAAGGTCTTTGACTTTTAAACGCGAGAGCTTGACTGTAATTTCAGTATCAATTTCAGGTTAAGAAAATACACTGAACTATAGGAAAATATTTTGCAATTCACACAAAAAGAGGCTACTAGAGTAAAAATAAATTAATCTTGCTCATAAAGACCATGAAGTATCTTTGCACATGCAGAAAGTAACCAGAACATGCCAGACCTGACATTACACTGCATTTATGATTGCTGGTGAGCCTGCTAGTTACACGCAGGGAAAACTGCTCCAAAGTGAGAAGAAACATGTAGGTTCTATTAACTTGGTCCATGGGAGTCAGGGAAAGAACTGCATATTAGTCTTTGTTGTGGAGAGGCTTCCTACTTATGTTTGTGCAGCTGGGGAAACAGGCCAAGAAGACTTGGAAAAAGTATTTTAGAAGTGATTCTCAAGTCTAGAGTGTTCTAGGTGCTCAAACTTATTAATATATCTTATAGCAATTCACATTTACATCACCTCTGCCCAACTCTGGACCGAGAACTACCTAAATTATTCAAAAGTCTCTTAAAGTTGCATTATGGTTTTATAGATTTAAAAAGCATTTTCCAATTAACTAGTATGGTGGGAAAATTACTGACTTATTAACTTCTCTAGGTTCTCTTGATTTTTTACTCTCTTGTCTTTGAATATCTAGCAAGTAACAAGAACTTGTAATGTATGCTTTAGGGCTTTTGCCATGGCTGAAAGGTAAAGCAGGCTTTCCTCCAGGCTATGAAAAAACAGGATTTTTTTTTAGAAAACTATGACACATTGCTGGAAGGGCAGAAAGCTGCTGAATACACTTGTGATGCAGGGGAGATATAAGAGAATGGGGAGTAACTGAGATTTCTCTGGGTCCTTGGGTCTCTCTCTGAGGCATTACCCTCTGCCAACATATATACCTCAAATTTGGAAAGTGAGAATGGGAAATGCTAAAGGAGTGGCCGACTAGTACACCTAAAGAAGCCTATACCAGGCCCAAATCCATGCCCAAGGCCACAGACATTTGGGACCCAAAAGGACCTTGTAGGCTTGAGACAGAGGCTGTCTTGTCAAAAACAAAGGACAGTACTGATGGCCTGTTATTGCAATACTTGGTTTATACAGTCCTGTGGGTTTATGACTTAATAAAGATTATATGACCAGTCAAAGTAAAGCAAAAGAAGAATCCAGAACTTCTCCAGCCCTATCCAGATTCTTTCTGTTACAGGCTCCAACCTCAACTTTTTCAATTGAAGCTAATTCTAAATTTTTATCCTATATCAGCTGCTAAAGATTTCACCTCTGGAAATCCAGCTGCTAAAGCTAATTTTCACCAGTAGAAACATGGAACAATTTATATTTTTATGACTCACTTCCCAGAGACCTCGTATGAATTAAAAAACTGTATATACAAAGGGCTTTGTTAGTTGTTTGGAAGCATCCCATTATCTATATTCAAAACAGTTTTTGCTGAGTAATGAAGCAGGAGGATTGAGAATAAGATAAGAGGTCTAAGATAAGGGGTCTACAGCTTATTATCAAAATTAAAAACAAAATAAAATAATAAATGTATATATTGATAAGGCTGCATCGGTTAAATAAATGATTATATTTCTGTCCTTTCCAGAAGACAAATAGCAAAACATTTTAATAATACAATTGTTTCATCCTGATTAGGATCTTTCTTAAGCTCTTAACATTTTAGATGACTAAAAAAATAATTTAATAATTACATAGTAAATATAGTTTATTGAATAATAAACTTTTAGAGTCTTCCCCTTCATCCAGGTATGTGTCTGTCAATTTCATTGAGATATGATTTACATAAAATAAAATTCACTATTTTTTTAAGTGCATAATGTTAGAGTTTTGGTAAGTGTGTGAAGGTTTACAAGTGTTTCTACAGTCATGATATAGAACATTTACATCACCCATAGAAAGTTTCCTTTTGTTCTTTTGTAATTAGACTCCTCCCCTACTGCTGGTCTTTGGCAGCAACAGACTTTTTTCTTTATTATGATTTTAATTTATTTTGGCAAGAATACTTAATAAAAAGGATATATCCTCTTAACATATGTTAAGTGTGCAATACCATATTGTAAAATAAACGCAACATGTTGTACAGCAGATCTCTTACATGCAGATCTTAAACCTCATGTCCATTGGTTAGCAACTCCTGATTGCTGTACCCCTAGCCCCGGCCAACGACTATTGTATTCTCTAATTCCATATTTCACTTAACACAATATCTTCAAGGTTCACCCATTCTGTTACATATTTCAGGACTTCCTTCTTTTATAAGGCTACATAATATTCTATTGCATGTATGTACCACATTTTCCATTATTCATTTATCTGTCAATGGGCATTCAGACTGTTTGTACACCTTGGCTATTGTGAATAGTACTGCAATGAACATGTGAACATGGGAGTGGCAATATCTTTCTGGGATCCTGATTCCCATTCTTTTCGATAAATACACAGAAATGGAATTTATGAAGGAGACAGTAGAAAATAAAAAACAGAGATAAAAGAAATAATATAAAAACCACACAATCATCTCAGTAGATGCAAAAAAAAAGCATTTGATAAAATTCAACATCCTTTCATGGTAAAGACTCTCAAAAAACGAGGAATAGAAATTACTTAAATATAATAAAGGCCAAATGTGAAAAGCCCACGGCTAATATCATACTCAGCAGTGAAAAACTGAAAGTTTTTCCTCTAAGATCAGGAATAATGCAAGGATGTCCACTGCTGCCACCTCTATTCAACATAATACTGGATGCCCCATTTGGAACAATCAGTCAAGAAAAATATATAAAATACAATCAAATCAGAAATAAATAAATAAAATTGTTCTTGTTTACAAATGACATATTCTTATATACAGAATACCCAAAAGAGTGTACACACACACACACACACACACACACACACACACAACCTCTATTTGAAATGATGCGTGAATTTGGGGAACGTGGGGAGTCGGTAGTGAAAAAAATGAAACAAGATGGACCAGGGAGGGAGACAAACTATAAGAGACTCTTAATCTCAGGAAACAAACTGAGGGTTGCTGGGGGTTGTAGGGGGGAGGGATGGGGTGGCTGGGTTATGGACATTGGGGAGGGTATGTGCTATGGTGAGTGTTGTGAATTGTTTAAGACTGATGATTCACACATCTGTACCCCTGAAACAAATAATACATTATATGTTAATTTTAAAAACTGAAGAGGATATTAAAAAAAGAAATGATAAGTGAATTCATTAAAGTGGGAGGACATCAAATCAGCACATAGGAATCATGTGTGTTCCATATACTAACAAGAAACTATCTGAAAAGGCAAATAGGAAAATAATTACATTTACAAAGGCATAAAAAGAAAATATTTAAAGTAAAATTTAAAAAATGAAAGATTTATACATAGAATATTATAAAACATTAATGAAAGAATAAGGAAGACACAAACAAATGGAAAGACACGTTGTGCTCGTGTACTTGAAGATTTAAATACTTAATATTATTGAAATGTCCATGCTACCCAAAGCTATCTAAGGATTCAATGGCATCTGTCAAAACCTCAACAGCATTTTGTACAGGAATAGGAAAAAAAAATCCTAAAATTCTCATGGAATCACAATGGACCCTGAATAGTGAGAAAGGGGGGGAATTATACTTCCTGGCTTCAAAATATATTAAAAAGCTGCAGTAATCTAAACATTATGGTATTGGCATTAAGACATAGATGTAGACCGATGATGCAGAATAGAAAGCCCAGAAATAAAACCATGCATACACAGTCAACTGATCTTAGACAAGGGTGCCAAGAATACACAATGGGGAAAGAATAACCTTCAACACATGTTGCTGGGAAAACTGTATATCTACAGGCAAAATAAAATTGGACCTTTATTTTAGTACCACACACAAAAATCAACTCAAAATAGATTAAAGACTGAAACATATGGTCTGAAACTTTAAAACTTCTACAAGGACACATGGGGGAAAACCTTCATGACACTAATCTTGGTAAATTATTTCATGGTTATAACACAAACACCACTAGCAACAAAAGCAAAAACCAGACAAGTGATTTATTTTCTATCACTCTTATTTTTTCATTCGTCTCTCCCAGAGTTTCATCATGAAGAGAGTAACATAGGATGTACTTTTTTATGTCTGACTTCTTTCACTTCTATATATGTGACAAGCTAATTCATATATATATATATATATATACACACACACATATAGATATACACACATATAGATATACACACACACATATGATATACACACAGCATTTATTATATATATAATATATATTAAATATATAGGACCTAGAGTAGTCAAAATATTTGGGGAAAAGAAGAACATATTATAAGAGTCACACTTCATTATTTTAAGGATTATTATAAAGCTACAGTAATAGATGCTGTGGTACTGGATAAAAACAGACATACGCTTGACTGGAACATTACAGAAAATCCAAAAATAAGCCCACATACATACAGCCAGTTGACTCCTGTCACAGGTGCCAAGGCAATTCTACGGGCAAAGCATAATCATTTCATCTAATGCTTCTGAAATAACTATCTATGTGAAAACAATAAAAAAAGAAGAATGAAACTCAACCTTAAAGCACACCATACACAACACAGGCTCACAATAAATTATAGACTTAAACATAAGAAACTTTTTGGAGCATATAATATATATGCAAAAATAATAGTGAACTTAGGTAAGGCAAGGACTTTTAAAATACTGTACAGAGAGCACAAACTGTAGAAAATTTAATACAAAGTTAAAACTTTGTCTCTTCAAATGATCTGTTAAAAAATAAACAAAAACAAATAACTTTTTGAAAACATTGATACATATAAATAGCAAAGCAGATAAAGTGAAAGAACTCTGGCTGGAGAAATGTGGTGAAATCCTAATCAAGGCTGAATGTTATTTTTAGAATTGAAAGATAGTTTGATTCACCTTCTAGTCCCATGGAATGAACAATTTCACCTCCTCCCTCCCTTCTACTTTTCCCCATAGAGTTGTGCAAATCTACTTGAATCCTACAATAAAAGCATGACAAATTGTTCAGGCATTGTGTTTAGATTCTAGGGGGAAAGTCCCTGCCACATGTGAAATAGGAGTTTTGGGTTAGAAGTCAATTTGATTGGGACACCTGAGTGGCTCAGTTGGTTAAGTGACTGCCTTCAGCTCAGGTCATGATCCCGGAGACCCAGGATCGAGCCCCACATTAGGCTCACTGCTCGGCAGGAAGCCTGCTTCTCCTTCTCTCACTCCCCCTGATTGTGTTCCCTCTCTGGCTGTATTTCTCTCTGTGAAATAAATAAATAAAATCTTAAAAAAAAAAAAAAAGAAGTCAATTTGATCACATCTTCCAAGGGCTTCCATGATCTCAGTCTCCCATGTGAGCATCATAAATTTGGACAGAATATTACAGTCACAAATGGTCATGATCCAGAACAACACTTTTAGACAACAGACAATAAATTGACAATACTTCTGTTTTCTTTTTGACTACTTTTCTTTATGATCTGATCTCATATGACCATAAATTTGAAAATAATTAATACTTAAAAGATGAAAAGGCCTTTCAAATAGTTTTCCAAGTACCATTTAAAACATTTTATATTCTTTTATGGGTTCTAGATATTGTGTATGGAATTTAAGTAGAGAAAAAACATTTTTTAAGCATTGAAGCTAGCATAAAGTAGATTTCTTTTAGACTTATCAATAAGGATTAGCATTTAAAGTACCAACAGGATGTTGCTATCTTATTTTACATATCTGTTCCCACACTGGAAACCCAAATTATTGTATTTTAATCAAGTAGCAGAGTGATTAGAATAAAAAATGTTCCAAACTCACATACACTCAATCATTAAATGAGTCATAAACGACTAAAACACTGAAAACTGGCTAGTTAATTAGCTTTAGAAATTTGAAAGATCTCTTTATCATTATATAGCTTCTCTTTTTCCATCAGAAAATAATATATGACTAATAATATTACATTTACTAAACTTCTGATCATCTTCTCTGACCCATAATAGACTCTAAATGTACCAACAGACATCATTTATTCTTGGGAATAGATAATTAGAGATCACATTCTTTTATTTTTGAATATACCCACATTGCAGAGGCATGGACATTATCTCCTATGAAAACTTCCATTACTTAAAACTCTTTTTACACTCCCATTATAAGACTTTATTAATAGTATAAAAATACTTCTCTATGATTATTCTCATGTTGTCTGCATTTTATAACATATTTAAACTCTATATATTACTGGTTACCTATATTATTTGTACTTGGAAAGTATATGTATGCACATACTTGTTAATATTTATATTTTGTATTCAAGTTATCTTACTATCTTTACATATTATGAGTCTTAAAATACAAACCTCAAAGTAATTTCTTTTCACTACACATTGGTTAATTGTATTTAAATTTTAAAAAAAGAATACCTAAAGCTACCTTATACATCTTACATATTCAGTTTAATGATGCCACATCCTATATAGTAAGAAAGTGAATTCTAACATAATGCCAAAGCATGAGCTAATACTTAAGCATTATCTCATATTTTCATGAATTATTTGTTTAAGTACTTATTATATAACATGTTTTTTTAATTTTTTTAACACAAGAGAATAAAAAATCTGAATATTCAATATGCGTTTTCTTCAACACTGGCTTTTTTTTCTTTCTTTCTTACTAACTGTATATAATATACACCACAGATCCTAAAATGGGGCATTAAAATAATTTTAAAAAAGGTTTTTCTAATATTTTCTTCCAATTATGCCCCAAATAAAGTTGTTATTTTCCCAATTGTTTGTCAAACCCACTAATTTTAACATTTTCACCCCAAGCACCACCGTAGATACCATCATTTTTTTGCTTAAACAACTTTCATATATGTTAATATATATGAATTCTAAATTTCTTGCTTATATATTCCTTCAAAGATTCAAGAAACCTATCTTTGTTCTCTTTGCATAATATTAAATGGAACTCTAAAATTATTTATTATACACAGTTGCAAAAGATGGTAATTTGCGACTTCTTGTCAACACCGACATGTAAAAATAAGCCTTAGGAGGCTCAGTGGGTAATAAATATAATAATAGCCTGTTACTTGCTCTATCAGGCATCTGCCCATGATAGAATAACTTGTTTCAGACTAGCTTTTCTGCTAAAAAGAACTAGAAAATTGGAGAATGTTTTTAAACAATTGTTCTCCAATGTTGCATAGAAAAAAACATGGGATTAGGGTAAGACTTCACAAAGCAAGGCAAACAACTACTAATGGAGATAGAACAGGTATCAAGGAGCTAAAAGTTAGAAAACTGAGAGTTCACACATGATTGGAAAATGCTACAGTTCTGACGAGCCAAAGAAGTGATACCTTGTGAACATTTGAGATATTTAGTTGAGGTTCTAGAAACATGCCTTAAAGGGAAGGACAAACTGGCCAGACCTTAAAAACTCCTCTTTATCTGTCCACCCCCCCCCCCAAAAAAAACCCCTCAGGTCATGATCCTGGAGTCCCAGGATTGAGCCCAACATCAGGCTCCCTGCTCGGCAGGAAGCCTGCTTCTCCTTTTCTCACTCCCCCTGCTTGTGTTTCCTCTCTAGCTGTGTTCCTCTCAGCCAAATAAATAAATAAAATCTTTAAAAAAATGCACAACAGGGGCGCCTGGGTGGCTCAATTGGTTAAGCAACTGCCTTCCGCTCAGGTCATGATCACGGAGACCCGGGATCGAGCCCCACATCAGGCTCCCTGCTGGGCGGGAAGCCTGCTTCTCCCTCTCTCACTCCTCCTGCTTGTGTTCCCTCTCTGGCTGTGTTTCTCGCTGTCAAATAAATAAAATCTTTAAAAAAAATGCACAACAACTATAGAAAACATATATTAAATATAAAGTAACAAAGATAATGAAACCACTGGATTCTCATCAGATCAAATCCAAGTCAGAAGACAATCGGATGACATTAAAGTAATTGAAGGAAAAAAAATGTAAACCTAAAATTCTACTACCAGAAAAAATATACTTAAAAAAAAAGATATTTCAGGAAAATAAAAACTGAGAGACTTTGACCCCAGCAGAGCTGCAGTAAGAGAAATGTTAAAAGATGTTTCTTAGGCTGGAGGACACTTATACCAAATGGAAATGAACCTAAAGAAATGAAGAACATGGTCAATTATATACATGTAGGGAATATAATTTTCTTTCTCATTTCTTCAAAGGCAGTTATAGAAATAAATATCTAAAAAAAGGATAATGGACAAAAAAAAGAAAATGTACTATTAAGTTGTTTCATTACATATGAAATGGTACAAAATTATTTCAAGGTGTACTGTGACAAATTAAAGATAAAAATTGTCAACACTAGAGTGAAATCCACAAAATTAAACAAAGAAGTATAGCCTATAAACCAATGAAGAGATAAAGTGAAATATTAACATATACCCAATCCAAAAAATACAAAAATAAAAATAGGAAAAAAGAGGGATCCCTGGGTGACTCAGTAGGTTGAGCAACTGACTTTGGCACATGACATGGTCAGAGACAGAGCCCCATGGCAGTTCCCATGTTCAGCAGGGAGTCTGCTTTTCCTTCTCCCTCAGCATTTCACCCCTCCCCCACTCATGCTCTTCTTTCTCAAATGAAGGAAGTCTTCTTAAAAATAGGAAAAAAGAAACAAAGAATGGATGAGACAAAAATAAAACCAATCACCAAATGGTATATGTAAAACCTAAGTACAACTATCATTGCATTAAGTGTAAACTGCCTAAATATATCAAATGAAAGGAAAATGTTGTAAGAATAGATTTTTATAAACAAAGAAGCAAATTTGTCTTCAAGAAATGCACCTTAAATGTAAAGGCTGAATATACTGAAGGCATCTGATGAAAAAGAAAGATCATACAAATAATAAACCTAAGAACAATGGAGGGACTATATTATTATCTTCAGACATATTATTTCCAACAAGGAATATTATCAGAGATAAACGTGGACATTCATTATGAAATACATCATATATAAAACTAGAACAACTTATATTACTTAATAAAGTACCATCAACACATGTAGAATACATGCTCATTTCAAGTACTTAGGAAATATTTACTAACATTGACAATATTCTGGGTCATAAAACAAGGCTCAAAATTTTAAATCAATGGTTAAAACACTACTTCTGTTCAACATTATTTCAAAGTCCCACAGTGTAAAAGAAAAGATAAAAAGCAATAGAATAAAAATTAAATTAAATTAAATTAAATTATAAATAAATAAGTAAATAAGTGAATAATAAATAGATAATAAAAGGATACAATTGGAGAGGAAAAAGTAAAACTATATTTTTTTGTAGATAACATGATCAGGTACCAAAAAAGCTGAATGAATTATAGAAAGCTACTAGAAATAGTCAGTTTCACAACATTATAGGGAAGAAGATCAAAAGAGTAATTATATTTCTGAATATGATTAGTAATCCTATCATATTTTAAAATATTTTGAGGCATTAAAAAGTTTAAACCACACAGGGATAACTTTAACAAAAATATGGATATGCAAGACCTATATGTTGAAAAGAACAAAATGTTTCTGAGAAAAACTAAAGAAACCAAAATAAATAAGGAGATATGGATTAGAATACTCAATATTATTAAAATGCAAACTCTCCTCAAAGTAATCTGGACATTCAATGCCACCAGATTCAAAATACATGCACACTTCCTTGCAGAAATTAATCTAATTCTAAAAATTTTGTCAAAATTCAAATAACTATAGGTTAGCAAGAAAAATTTCTGAAAAATCAGAATGAAGTCAAAGGACTTACATATACTATAAAGCTGTATTAATACAGAAAATGTAGTATTTGGGTGAAAACTACGGACATGGAAGTTGACATAACTGAGTAGAGAGCCCAAAATTAGACCTCTATACCTAAATGGTTAGTTACATTTCAAAATGCCATAGTTATATAATGGGGGGGAAAAAAAGAGTTGCGATGCTTATGTTGCACCATAGACATAATTAAACTCAACTGTACCAAAGGAAAAAATTACAAAATATCTCGAAGAAAATGTGGGAGAAATCTTTATGTCCTTGGGATAGGCAAATATTTCTTGGGTCACAAAAAGCATTAATCATAAAAGAAAAAAAAAGATAAATTGTAATTTAAGTTAAAAGTTTTTGCGTTTTTAAAATTTCTCCTTCAGAAAATGAAAAACAAGCTAGAGTTGAAGAAAATATTTCTAATATATATACCCAAAAGGAACTACCATCTAAGCCTTATTTTAAAAACACCTTATAGCTCAATAACAAAATAAAAATGCTCCTTTTCAAAAAATGGCATATTGTCACATATTCTTCACAAAAGAAGGTATATAAGTGACCATATGAAGAAATTCTCAGTATCATTAGTCATCACAGAAATGCAAATTAAAATGGCAACAAGACACCATCATCCCTCTGTCAGACTGGCTAAAATTAAAACTCCCAAAATATCAAGTATTAGTGAGAATGTGGAGCAACCAGAAAGGTAACACCTGCTGGTGAGAGTATAACATTACAACCACTTCAGTTAAGCAATTTCTTGTAAAGTCAAATATACATTTAACATATGATAAAGTAATTCCATTCCTAAGTATTTACACAGGAGAAAGAAAACATATTCATGTAAATGTTTATAGAACCTTTCTATAAAATGTTAAAAACTAATAATCTTTCAAGTGTCCTTAAATAGCTAATGACTAAACAAATTGTGACACAGACTCCTAAAGAAATGCTAAACAGCATAAAGAGCAAAAAAGAAATTCTCTTGTAATTATAAGGCTCCATGTTTTAAATTTTTTGTGATTAGTATTAATAAAAGCTGATTAAAAGAACATAAATTTTACAAAATATTAACAATGATAGAGTCTTCAGGATTAGTTATCTTTCCTTTTTTTGTTTATTTAGAGGTATAAGCACTGGGCATTATATTAATTTGAGTAAGTAGATGGATGATGCAAGTATTGTTATGGTAATGTTACAGAATTTTTGGATCTCTATGCCAGCCAACACATTATGATCTACCAAAAAATATTTTCAACAATCTTTTTTTTTTTTTTTTTTTTTTTT
>PITA01027719.1:0-20504 GCA_004023965.1 Spilogale gracilis | reverse complement strand
TTTTTTCCCCTTGAGATAAGGAGAGAGAAAGGAGGCTCCGAGGAAAGAAGCCAAGACGTCCCCCCTGCCTTCACCTCCCTCCACGGCCCATACTTAAAAGCAGTGGGGTTCTCACAGCGAATCAGAAACATCCACAGAGCTTGTCAAAACCTGCTCGGTCCCAACCCTATCGTGCCTGACTCAGTAGGTCTGGAGGGGACCCAAGAATTTGCATTTCTAACAAGCTCCTAAGTGCTGGGGCTGCTGGTCCCAGCCACGCTTTCTCAAACTGCCCTACAAGAGGGCCCCAGCTAAGGGAACATGAGGTGTGAGCTTAAGCCTGGGGCCCCCAAGGGGCTGACGAGGGGCTTGACGAGGGGCTGAAGTGCGGTGTCTGGGTCCGGGGATGGTTAATGAACCAGCAGCAAAGTGAAATGAAATGGAATCTCTCTGGATTTCAGTTTCCATGTGTTATCATGAAGTAAATGCTTTAAATTGGTGAGTGGCGCTTTTTTTTTTCCAGTGGGCTAGAATAAATATTTCTTGAGCCTCTGTTATGGGTTTGCCCCTGTTTCAGCGTCTTTATCTAGCGAATCTTAGTTCTCATCGCAACAACTTTGTAAGGTAGTATCATTACAGCAGTCTGGCACAAGAAGAAACTAACTGGTTCATTAATTACAGCAGTCTCCCAGGCTCCGTGGGGGATAGGTTTCAAGACCCCCAGTGGATGCTTAAAACCTCATATAGTACTGAACCATATAGATATACACACAAAGAAGGAGGGATTGGCCGAGAATAACTAAAGCCCAAGATAGTGAAACCCCGGGATAAGGGCGGGGTGTGGGGGAGGACTACCATAGTTGAGAGATTAGCTGAACAACAACAAACATTACCACTACTACTTGGGCGACAAGAACCCTTACAAAACATGAGTAGAGACCAATGGGTGACCCAGTCTAATAAACTCTCTCCAGGAGTGCTCTGGGAGACTGGGTTCAAGTAACCTAACATTTTCTAAAGCAGAACCAGGATCGGGACTGGAATCACTGATGTGGCACTGGATGATTTGTGGTTTGTATTGAGAGAGAGAGAGAGAGAGAGAGAGAGAGAGAGAGAGAGAGAGAGCCAGAACCAGAGAAAGGTCGTCTTCTGAGGCACTACAGATAAGCCTGGGGCACTGTGGTTCATGGGACCCCTGCCCAAGAACTGAATGCTTTCTCTAGTTTTTCTTGCTATTTTATGCAAATTTCAGGAGGACACAAAGAAAAGAGTCTATTCTTTTTAACATGTTGGTTGCTGAAGAAGATACAAAACCGGAGACTTCCGTCAATCAGTTGCCTCTAGCAAAAAAAATTCCAAGAAAAGCCTGTGTGTCGTGTGCCACAGCCCACACGAACGCAAATCCCACTCTTTTTAACTTGATATTGAGGACGAAAAGCAAAGGTCGGCCATTTCAAACCGTGATCTTCATTTTCCTGGTTATTCGTTGGCATAAATCACCTGAGAGCCCATTCCTCAGTAGATTAGAAGGTTACACTCATTCCCCAGCTAGCTAGTTTCTACATGTTCTATCCGAGCTACTGGGGTTTGGTTTCATTATTTCTTTGATTCAAGTAATGTCATAGCCATGCTCAGTCTGAGACACAGATGTGAGGAACTGCAAATCTTTTTGATCTAGGAAAGCAACTACCATAAAGAACACAGGAGGGGGCAGGGATCAAAACTGAGCATTTGTCCAGCAAGAGAAATACAGTGGGTTGAAAGTGCTTCTTTGGGGCGCCTGGGTGGCTCAGTTGGTTAAGCGACTGCCTTCGGCTCGGGTCGGGCTCCCTGCTCGGCGGGAGGCCTGCTTCTCCCTCTCTCACTCCCCCTGCTTGTGTTCCCTCTCTGGCTGTGTTTCTCTCTGTCAAATAAATAAAATCTTAAAAAAAAAAAAGAGTGCTTCTTTGCGTGTGCATATAGCCAATGTTTTGTAACTCTGGTGAGGACAGGGTTGTTTGGCATTTTTCAACCCCAACAACCTGCTTTGACTTTGTAGGGTTGCATGACTCATCAGCGAAGCTGAGGTTCTTGGAGCCTAACCCTTGTCCTCCCATCCCAACCAGCATCCGCTCCTCACCCTGCGGCTGGGGTCAAGGCAAACGTGTACCAGCCGCAGTGCCCACACCTGAGGACGGAGCTGCAACGCTCCACTGACCCCCTTCCCTGGGCCCCCACTGCTTCTCCCCAGTTTTCACTGTCTCTCATGTTTCTCTCTCTCCTGCTCAAAAGGAAAACTCTCACGACATTAGGCTGAACCATTTAGGGTGGAAGCCCTGATCAAATGTCAGCCATTTCATATGGTTCAACCTAATGAAATGGAACAACCTGATGTCCGTTCTCGAAGGAAAGGGGCTTTTGAGAAGAGGGAGTTGAAAATATGGGGCAGATATTTCCATAGAGGGCTTTGGGGAAGGAAAGCTAAAATAAGATGGAATCAGAGAGGGAGACTCTTAACTCTGAGAAAAAAGCTGTGTTGCTGGAGGGGGGGGATTTGGGTTAACTGGGGGATGGGCATTAAGGAGGGCATGTGATGGGATGAGCACTGGTGTTATATGCAACCAATGAATCACTGAACTCTTACCTCTAAAACTAATATACTATGTGTTAATTAATTGAATTTAAATAAAATATTTTTTTTTAAAAAAAGGAGGACTTAGGGGTGGTTTTAGAGGTGGAAGGGAAAGCTCCAGGGCCCCAATTACACTGGCCCACAGCACCTTTATCTTGAAGACAGAGGAAGTTCCCTGACTCAGGCATTTCACTTTGGCAATCACCCCCTGTCCGAAAGGTAGCCATGACCCCAAAGGATAAAATGCCTTGCTGTTTTTCTTTCTGTGGGTGGAATGAGCAGCACCGACTCACTGCTAGAAACATTCTTAAGCTGTCACCAGCATTTGGGTCTCTGGCCTCTCGGAAGAAAGGCAGAGGGGAGGCCTGGGTCCTGCGTGTCCTCTGAGCCTGGAAATTAGTCAATAAAATGGTCACAGCTGCAGGGAAAGAACAGCGTTTTCCTGCAGGCTCTCGCACATTATCTCCCGGAAAGCTGTGGGGTTACCATGGCAAAGGTAATGTACAATAATGGCTAAAGTGAACTATAAAAACTCCTTGCAGTATCAGGGCTCTGACCCAGGATACACAGTGATTACAGCGGGGGGGGGGGGGGGAGATCCACCCCTGCGTCCCTCCAGGCATCTGGTTCTGGTCTGTCTGACTGAGGCTCGACTCTTCTTCCCCTACTTTTTTTTTAAAAAGCCAGAAATTATAAAGCAAAGGCCGCAGGGGCAGTCACAGATTTCTAGCTCTTTCTGGCTGTGGTCTCAAAAATAACAGGATGGCTCCACCACCAAGGACCTTTAAATGACAAGAGTTCAGGCTTGAGAGCACACGTGCTCCCTTTGTGAGGAGCCAGTTCAGGACCTGGGAGCAGCCAACCCTCTGAAGGTTGCCCTGGAAATTCTGGAAGGGAGCAGCGCCAGAGAGCCCCAAACCCCCACCCCATCAGCACCCAAAGCCTCTGGATAAAGGAGCCACAGACCAATGCGAGGGAAAGATGGCATTACTTCAAAGCCTGCATGCCTCAAAACCATTGCTTCTCTAACAGGAGAGCATGATCAGCAAACTCCATTGTCTCCCTCCCATCCCTGGGCTGTATTCTATCAGAGACCCAAGGAGGCTTGGCCATCTTTTTTTGCAGTCAACTCTTTTTTTTTTTTCCCCTTCAAATTACTGTTCTCTTACCAGGTATAGTGTAGCCAAGGTTGACTGAGAGATTACTCTCTGAGCCTCAGTTTCCTCTTTTGCAAAGTGAAGATGATAAAAGTAATACCTCTCTCCAAGCATGGTGGTGAGGCTTCGGTGAGTTAATAAATGTGTTTGGAACAGTTGTAGGGTGACGACTAGTGGGAGACCAAGACATACGGGTGGCACCTGGGTGGCTCAGTCGTTAAGCATCTGCCTTCAGCTCAGGTCATGATCCTGGAGTCCTGGGATTGAGCCCGCATCGGGCTCCCTGCTCGGCGGGAAGCCTGCTTCTCCCTTGCTCACTCCCCCTGCTTGTGTTCCCTCTCTAGCTGTGTTTCTCTCTGTCAAATAAATAAAATCTTTAAAAAAAAAAAAAAAAAGACATACGGGACTGGGCCACAGATGACCTGGGGGGGATGGTCACCAAAAATGGGGAGCGATGCATGCTGCCAAATACTTGTAACAGAGAGGCGAAGGATCTGCCGGACCCCCACAGCAACAACCATCCACCCCAGTAAAGGGTACGAACAACATGCCTCACCAGGGCACACAAGCAGAGGGAACGAACCTGCGAAAGTCCATATGAACTCTGGGGATTTTCCCACCGGAAGTCCGTGAATCTGATGCTTTCTCAGGACAGGAAAGATCCAGCTGTTGCTGCCCACACATCATGGGATAGGAGGTGGGACTTCCAGAGCGAGTGGCTCTGGAAAGAGTTCAGCAAATCCTCTCCTCAGAAAAACACTGATAAAACTTAGGAAAACTGTCAGAGACAAAAATAAATTCAGAAGCATTTAGTAGAGAAAATGGACCGGACCTTGGTAAGCACAATGGGAGCCTGTGACATTTGAGGCAGTGGAGGGTAGGGGGTACTGCTTCCATCTCCCCCAGCTCTGTATTGTGGAAGATCCGGTCTGGGTGGGCAGAACAGCCCAGGACCAGCAGTTCCCATCCTCCTTCAGCTCTGATTCCATAGTGTGAAGTTGGCACTCTACGTGGGGCAGCACATGAAAGCTGATGGCTCCCCCCAGCTCCAGATCCTTAGTGCAGAGGGTTGACTCTCCAGCGCTCCCTGGGGCTGGGGTAGTAGAGAAGGAATGAGAAACCAGTGAAGGCTGGCAGCACTGAGTCCTTGCCTAAGAGGGATGACTTTATTTGGAACAGAGTGTAGAGAAATCTATGCCTGGGAGGATTGTTGAAAACCGTTGAGATCATTCAGGCTAGCACTAAGAGAAGGCCAACAGTTCCATGATACTAGACAGACAAACAAAATGGCAGACCCGCCTGAAATGTAACACAGGGATCCAGGACAAGAGATCATCAAAGAGGGCCCTGCCGAGATCAGACTCATCCCCAGTCCTCCTCAAAGGTGTGTGCATATGCAAGACTGTGCCCTCTTAGGAGCATTCAGAGAACATACTCGTGAGCTTCCAGTCCCTGACTAAATGTGGAACATACTTGCAAAGTCTCTGAGCTTTGAAAACAGTCCCCGAGCTGCACACAGATCCACCAGTGAAGGGCAGAAGACTCACTGGTTGAGGAAGCAGAAACACAACGTCTGGCCAATCATCGACTTGACAAACCAATAACCTCTGCTGACCAGGGATGACCCTTAAGATGCCAGGCTTGAAGTGAGAGTAAAGAAAATAGCTGAGCAGTCACAGGTTGCTCACCACAAGAGAAATAGACTTCATGGAATTAGCCCAGCCTTGTCCACTAGACAAGCAAGCAAACAAATGTGATTAAATCAGCCGCAACAACAAGAAGCTGGGGGGGGGGGCAGGGGGCAAGAGGAAAGTCGAACAGGTAATCAGAATCCAGTCAGTTCAACATATCCTATAAAATGTCCAATTTTCCAAAAAACAAACAAACAAACAAACAAAAAAAACAAAGTAAGATAGTCAAAGAAAGAGGGAGCGGTGATCCATACCCACGGCAAACCAGACAATAGAAACTGCCACAGAGGGGATCAAGATGTCTGACTAAGTAGAAAAAAGCTGCAAAGTAGTTATCAGAAATATGTTCAAAAACAAAAGGAAAACATGCGTAAAGAAATACAGAGAGGTATGATGACATGGTTCGTGAAACAAGAAATATCAATCCAGGGATACACATCTTTTTTAAAAGAACCAGAGCTGTGGTGAGCACAGCATAACGTATACAGATGTCAAATCACTTCGTTGTACTCCTCAAGCCAAGGAAACATTGTGTGTCAATTATATTTCCAAAAACAAAGTTTAGGAAAACAAACAAATGAATGAATGAATGAGCAAATGAACCAAAGAGAAAAGAGAGCATTGAAAAGTAAGTACGATAACTGAAATGAAAAAGTCACTGGGGGTCTCAACAGATTTGAGCTGGCAGAAGAAAGAATTGGAAAAGTTGAAGAGAAATCAAAAGGGATTATGTAATCTGACAAGGAAAATGAGCAGTCTCAGAGACAGCTGAGACACAGCTCAGCACACCAATATGTGCACAGTGGGCGTGCCAGAAAAAAAGGAGGAGAGGGGAAAAGGAAAACAAAATACTTAAATAATGGCTGAAAACTTCCCAGACTTTATGAAAACTCCCAATTTTCAGTGATGAAACTCAATCAAGAAAATTGAGATTTTATGAGAAACTCCCAAAAAGGAAAATACTGTATGATTTCACACATAAGACGTACTTAGAATAGTCAAACTCATAGAGATAGAGGGACCTGAGTGGCTCAGTCAATTAAGCATCTGACTCTTGATTTCTGCTCAGGTTATGAGCTCAGGCTCAAGTGATTAAGTCCCATGTTGGGCTCTATGCTCAGTATGAAGTCTGTTTGAGATTCTCTCTCTCCTTCTTCCTCTGCCCCTCCACCTGCTTGCTCTCTTTCTCTCTCACAAGTAAATAATAAACAAAATCTTAAAAAAAAACACAAAACCTAGAGACAGCAAGTAGAATGATGGGTGCCAGGGCAGGGGGAGGGAAAAACGGGAGAGTTAATGCCCGTGTTTAAGAGTACAGATGTCCAGTTTTACAAAATAGAAAGAGTTCTGGAGGGTGGTGGTGATTGCACAACATTCTGAATGTGTTTATGTCACTAAACTGTACATTTAAAAATGGTTAGGATGGTACATTTTATGTTGTGTGTACCACAATAAAAAATTTGGAGGAAAAATCATGGGGTAGAGATTTCTTTTTTTTTTTAAGATTTTATTTATTTATTTGACAGAGAGAAACACAGCGAGAGAGGGAACACAAGCAGGGGGAGTGACAGAGGGAGAAGCATGCTTCCCGCCGAGCAGGGAGCCCGATGTGGGGCTCGATCCCAGGTCTCCAGGATCATGACCTGAGCTGAACGCAGTCGCTTAACCAACTGAGCCACCCAGGCGCCCCTGGGGTAGAGATTTCTTAAGAGAAGGCAACACAAAAATTCCACGCTGGCCCCATGGGGCCAAACAACTCCTTAATGCCCAGGCTGGCCATCTTGGGGGACAACTTACGGGAGGGCTTTGTGGGCTATTAACCCACAGCTTCTCTCCTTTACTTCTCACAGGGCCCTGAGAAGTATAAAGGGTGGTAATTACCAACCACATCACGAATGGCAAAGCATGCTTCAGGAAAGTGGGTGACTTGTCTGCAATGACCTAAGACAGGAGCCAGGGCCAAGAAGGCCACTTCCATGCCACACACTGTGTTCGGTCCACTCCCTGCTCATCACAGTGGAGGACACAGTAGAGGCCCCCACCGCACCTCTACCCCTGACCCCCAACTCCCGGGCTGGCTCGCTACACCAAGGTCAGCAGTCTTTTTCTGTAAAGAGCCAAAGAGTAAAGAGTTGAGGTCTTATGGGCCATCTGGTCTCTATTGCAATGACTCTGCCACTACAGCAGGAAAACAGCCATAGACAGTATGTCAACAAATGGGGGTGGATGTGTTCCAATAAAACTTTATTTACAGAAACAGGTGGCCAACTGGATTTGGCCCGAGGTTTGCTACCCTGATGCTACAGGATTCAGAGGTAGGCAGCCACTCCAGGACCCTCACTTGTCTCTTGGCTGTGAAGTTGGCTCAGGCTCGGGCTCAAGCATAAGCAACACCTGACTGACTGATCCTGGAACCAGCTGGATGCTGTTGAGGGCATTTACGGTTCTTGGTCCCCAGCCCATTTCCTCTGTCGAGGGGTGTGCTCCTGTGGCAGGCTGGGCCCCCTCCCTCCCTGAGGGAGATTGTTTTCTGATTCTCTAGGATTCCTTTTCAGTCTGGATTGTATCCCCAAACTCCTTCCCACTGTGCTTCTCTTCTCCCACATTACAAAATCCCCCTCACGGAGTGCTCTTCTTTGCGGGGGGGGGGGGGCATCTAAACCCCATCCTGCCTTTCTCACCGATTTGCCCCTGGTCTATCAAAACGTGTCTTTCCCACGCTCACCACAACTGTTCTATCTTCGAGTAAATGGACATGGCCCCTGAGCCTCAATTTCATTTCATCAGCAGCAAATACCTATTGAGCCTTTGCTATGGAAAGAAGGAGACAGGCGCGCGCGGGCCCCTGTGGAATTTGCAGCTGAATTTGGCAAACAGGTCATCAGGCAATCACAATAGAGAGGATGGGGAGGGGGGACCATGTAGTGGAAGTGCCTAGCCTCATTTCTTCATGTTTAGCTCTGTGCAGAGTAATCATCCTGCAGCAGTAATAATCCTGCTTCATGACTGGGCTTTTTAACAGGAGGGCAAGCACTGGGCCTTCTGACACTGGGCCTCTCTTTCCAAGCATGTGTGAGTATTCTTGAGGGCATAGCAAGTTTGTATTCCTTTGCGGGCTTCTGTCAGCTCTTGTTGCCTCTTAACACTGCTCACCCAAGAAATTGTGTGGAGGTCCAGCAACCTTCCAGGTTCCTCGCATGGCCAGTCTAATCCTTGGCCTTAACCTTTCATAGGTGGGAGAGATGCACGCTCAGTCTTAGCCTGTGGAGTTCAGCACATACCAGGTCTGTGGAAGCTCCCCACGAGTTATTAATTGAAGCTCATACAGAGAAAATAATACAGTAGAAACTTTCTATTATGTAGGCTGGCTACCATGGTAACGATCAATTTCTTCCAGAGCTGGGCAGATTTTAAACACAAAGTGGGTGGAGAAATCCACTTGTATTTACTGGATCAAAGCTTCACGAGCAGTCACAAGGTGATAGGTGCCTCATATAGGTGTCCCGTCACGAAATGTCCTTCCTGTTGATCCTATCTTCCTTGAGATATCGGGCAGGTCTCTGGCCATTTCTTGTCACGGAAACAAAACAAAAAGCCAAGCCTTTTCATATAGACGGTGGAGGCTATGTTTCCCCAAAAGCTCTTCTTCAGATTCCTGGCCTCTCCACTCCCCGCCCAGGCTCTGGGGGTGCTCAGAGCTGTAGGCTCTGGCACAGGGCCCTATGTCATCGACAGGGTGCTGAGCCTCATGGAAAGTATGCTTGCCAATTAGGGTAGAATCCTAGTCTTGCTAGGGTGTCTGGTAAACACCAGGCCTTTTTTTTTTTTAAAGATCTTATTTATTTATTTGACAGAGAGAGACACAGCGAGAGAGGGAATACAGGCAGGTGGAGTGGGAGAGGGAGAAGCAGGCTTCCCGCAGAGCAGATAGCCCGATGCGGGGCTCGATCCCAGGACCCTGGGATCACAACCTGAGCCGAAGGCAGATGCCTAACAACTGAGCCACCCAGGTATCCCAGTACCGGGTCTTTTAAAAGTTATTTGTACTTCCTTCACTCCTTGTCATCAGTGTGTGAAGATTTCAGTGGACATAGCTGTTGTAAAGTCCTCTTCAGACCCAGTGGCATGAATCAGGAGTATATGGAAATGGGTCTTCAAATAATCGTGGTCAGAATACCTGCTTAAATGCCTTCCACTTGATGGTTAGAGATCATGGGCACCAAGTTTCACTTAACTCCGAGAATAGCAGCACGATTGTGCAATCAGACTGCCCCTCGTTCCGGCCAGGACTCTCCTGCTACTGCTTGTGTGATCTTGGACAAGACCCTTTGCTTATTTAGTAAGGGCAAAGAGGAATCTCGGAGGCCCTTGAAAGGTCTCCTGCATGCCTTGCTGGGACCTCAGTAGCAGGGAGGAGAGAGAGACCCGGGACCAGAAGGCACCAACGGAAAAAGAGAGACAGCTAGGGAGAATATTCTGGAAGCAGCTTGCCATGAGACCGTGAGCATCAGGAAGGTGGAAACCTGGTTTCCTTTACGTCTGCGTCCCTGGAAGTGCTCAATGTCTGTGGAGTCGAACAGAAATCATTAAACCGAAAGTGTCTGTGAGCCTCCCAGAACTGGAGTCAGTGCAAGGGAGGGCAGAGCAAGTCAGCGGCTGGAGCGCCAGACTGAGGCTGGAAGACTTTGGCCTGAGCACAGGTGTTGGGGTCATTTACGAGGCGAGTCATAGGTAATTTGTTAGCAGTGATAAAATATAGAAGGTTCTGAATGATGGGCTCTTTCACAGATTAGAACATATCCAAGGTTATCACTATAGCAATGATGAAATCTAATAGGCTTTGTCGACTGCGTTTGCTTGTCGGGGCACTGCACACATGTGCATGCTGATTGCTGCCTAGGTCCAGGCAAACAATAAAAAGTAAAAACAAATGAGTCCCTGACTGAGACTGGAGGAGAGGTGCACCCAGTTCAATTTCCAGCCAGAACCAGAAAAAGTCAGTTCCTTTCCTCCACGTGTGCCCCTAGCACCCAGGGTGAAGAGGCTGCCTTTAGAGGAAATGGCAGAGAAGTTACTTTGGAAAGGTTGATTTTAATAATATAAACACTGAAATCATATCATTCTTATTTATTTGGCACTTTAGGAATTATAAATATTTTTATATGTCTTATCACTTGTTAGACGATCAATTTGGCTTAATTAAGTTAATGGCCTGTACCTGAAGCTGACGGACAGCAAGCAGTGTGAACTATGCAGGGCTGTGATCTACATGGGATGAGAGATGTGGAATCTTTATCCATAGAATATACGCCAGCTTTGTGGCAGGGATTTTGTGATTCACATCTTCCCAATAGCTCATCCCACACCCAGACGCATCTCCAAAAAGGAAGGAAGGAAGCAAAAAAGAAGGAAGGAAGGTGGGAGAGAGGGAGGAATACAGGGAAGGAAGGAAGGTAAAGAGGAATGGAAGGAGCATGAATGAAGGTAGGGAGGGAGGGAGGGAGGGATCAAGCAGTTTGGGGGGCAGGGTTATACCTTTAGTGTTCCAGTTTGCCCTCCAGCCTTACAAGGCAGGTAAGAGGAGGAAGGCCTAGACGCTGACCAAGGAAATCTGAAATACATGGTCAAGTTCGTAGCACTTTCTCTCCAGACCCAAGGCCCTTCCCCTGTTCTCCCACCGAGACTAACAGGCCGCACTGGCCCCACACCACTACCAGTGTTCAGCAGAGGTTGGTTCCAAATCCCCTGCCACCCAGGGTTGTTTGTCACACCTAAATAGGTCCTGTGACTTCAAGCAATGGCCTTTTCAACGGCCTGCTGTGCTCCAGTACTTAATTTCACACACAAGTTTATGGGTAAGGTGCAAGTCTTGATTCTCATTTTAGTGAATGTGATTGATTTTGAGCACTTCATCTCATAACAGGAGTATAAACATCTTGAGGTCACTGGTCATGTCTCATGGCATTCTTCACAAGGCCTTGGCTGGTGCTAGACACATAATAATAATAGGTATGAACTCAAATAGTTACCTATAGAAATACCGGCCTGGCTTGCCAAATTTTTTTGTTGCTGTTATTCCTGTTGTTCTTTCAAACTATTTCTCTGCCTGAACACTATCCTATTATAGGGAAACCCCCAAAGGAAATGAGACTGTGGTGTGGAGCCTGCTTAAGATTCTCTCCCTCACTCTCCCTCTGCCCTTCCACACCCCCCTTAAAAAATTAATCCAGCAAAGTGAAAATCAGCGAAGGCATACTTAACACTACTCAACTGTACACTTCAAAATGGTTAAGATGGTAAATTTTATCTTATGTATTTTTTACCACAATGGAAAAAAAAAAACCAGGCAGGCTGAAGCCAGATGTCTCACTCCTTGCACAAGCTCAAGGGTGACACAGGGCACTGTTCACAAGGGACAGTTACGCATGTATTTACAATGAATCCTTTGTAGCAACAGATCAAAGAGCAGCTTTTATTGACCTATATCCGTATTTGATTGTACAACAAATTAGCACACACACACACCCAGAGATCAGCTTCAGTTTCCTCTTGCCACACCGGCTCTCGAGAGAATAATAAACTTCCTGACCCCAAAACGAAGTTTTGCAAAGAAGAACTGCTTTTTCAAACGAGCATTGGTAATGGATATTAATAGGGTCTGACTTGAAAAATGACCCCCCCCAGCTCATGAGAAAACCTAACTCTCTCACAAACTCCCACGAGTGAGGCATGGAGGTGGGGGGCACAGTGGGAATAGAGAAAGCACAATGAATGAAGCAAACAAAGACACAGCCGTGTGTGCGTGCGCGGACGTCTGTGCACAAAACCTTCATTATTTTCTATGCCTTCCTTTCTAAAGGCCCAGGTAATGTCAGGTAAAAGTGTAACTTATGACTCAGTCAGAGCCATGCTTTTGTTTTGATAAATCAATGTTAGCTAAGTCAATTAAAGTGCGTGTGGACACAGACACACACAAAAAATGATAAGCAGCAGACAGGTTTCTTCAGGGAAAAGACAGAGTAAGTTAGCTGTCACTTTGAAGAGCTGAGTTCAGAGGTTTCAAAGGGCACACAGAAGTGCTCCAGCAATAGAAACGAGGCCCCGAGCATCATTCCAGCCACCTTTCAGCCTTCCCCGGGCCTTTATCTGACGGCATGGTTCTCTATCTCCAGATTCAAGGCACCCACAGAGAAAACCAACTCTGGGATAAAATCAGCAGCTCAATGCTTCCAATCGCCTTTATAATCACTGGAGACTGGGAGGTGGAGAGATGAGATTGTCAGATGGCCAGAATCTAGTGGGTTCTCCTGGGGTCTTGGAATCTTCTTTTTTTTGGGGGGGGGTCGGTTTCTGCTTCTGGACTTACTTACATGCACGCAACAACACGTTTTTGTCACAGGGAGAACAGAGTTGGTCACATGCAGGACAGATTGGCTGCCAAAAAGAAAAGCAACACAAAGCTCCCAGCCAGGCCTGTAAAACATTACATCCCCATCTCTCAAAAATATGTGCAAGGTTGTATTTTGGTAACGATGTACGCGCTCTGAGCCTTGGGTAACCCCTTGGGCCAAAGGAGTAGAAAAACAGGCATTTAGGACTTGCCATTTTGCTTTTTTGAGGTTTTTGTTTTGTTTTTTTTTTTTAAAGGCACCAACTGAAGTAGTTCTAAATTAAATCCAGAAAACTAAATTGTGAATGCTACCATTTCCCCAATGCAAAATAGTATGCACAGCCCAGAGAGGTGTTTTCTCTCTGTGACTCTGTGGTTTACCCTCATTCTGTGGGATTTGGGGCCCAGGGTTAGGAGAATACAGTGTATATTTTGAGAATAATAGCAAAACAGTGAGCATCAAAGGCATTTTGTGGTTAAAGGGAATGCATTAAATTTATATCAGGTTTGAGAATCAGGTGTCACAAGTTAACATGGAAAGTTTTCACAGAAAATTGTTTATGTCAGAGAAGATGACGCCTAAGCTCTCCAACATCCTGGCTGTATAAAAATTCAGGGGAAATCAATGGAGGCATCATGGATAGTTCACAGGAGGCAGTTGGTGTTTATAATTGGATATCTTCACAGATCTTTTCTTGAGAAAAATCATAGGAATGAAGTTAGTCATAGAATAACTGGACACTCTACCCAACATACATCCCTCAGAAATGGTCCAGATTTCTAGAAGCTTTTACTGCTTTTCTCATATCTCTTTAGCCTGTAGAAAACTCCCCTTCTTTACAATTTATGTGTCAGGTATTGCAAAACTCGGAACGCACACAGGCCAAAAATGGTTGATAGCAATGGTAGGGTATTACTACGTGATCCAACGAACCAGGGAAAAGGTTCCTTTTCTGATTCATAGAATTAAATTGCAAACATAAAGTTCAAATAATAATTATGGCTCCCCTGATGATTCTTCTCTTTGCTTTTCTCTGCTTGGTTTCACTGGGAAACTAGCCTAGTGCCTCAGTCTGACAGCTCGGAAGTCCCTGGGCCTCCGCCATTAGCCCCGAAGAACGTGGAGTGGAGGAGTTGTTTTCTTTAATTGACCATGACTTTATAGTCTGTGATCTATGGTCCCTCTGTGTAAGCAGGCTCCTGTGAGGGGGAAGGAAAAATCAATTTTCCAGAATAATAGGATTGTCTAAATCCAGGGAGTTTTCCTGGACTGCTATGACTCAGTAGAACAGTGCTGCAAAGGTACAAAGCAGCGGCCCTCAGGGCAGCTTGAACACATGGTCATGAGGGTCTTACTATCTTCCCAGAATAAGCAACATGTTAGAGGAGTCTACAAAGATCTCTAACTGGTGTTAAACCACATGTTTAATAGAAACTGTAGGGGGGAAATTCAAGAGCTCTTCCTGAGCAATCAAAGTCAAGTGAAATGAGTGGAGAAATGTCCTCTATCCTCTTAGGTTCTGTTTCTGAGGCATGTGAATTAAACTGACAAAAGATAGACTAACAGGAGAAAGACATACGTTTCTTTATTGATGTTAATATTTTCACGTGCGCAGGGGCTTTACAGAACAGACACAAAACACAAAGGCAATAAGATCTTTTAACCAAGAGCAATAAACTGTGAAGAAGTGACCATGCAAAGGAAAACAGGTTTGGGCTCCTAGGGGCAATAAACTGTGGGAAGGTGACTAGGAAATGTATGGTAGGTAAGGAGTGTTTAGTGGGTTTACTATGCAGGTGGAAGGTGTTCTCTGAAAAGGTTCTTGTCCTCTTCTTGGTATGGGAGAAGGGGATGTCTTTACAAATAGAAATGCTATCCCTTTTACAAAGGGAAATTCGTTCCCTGCTTTTAGGCAGAAAGGGAAAGTTCTTGTGACTGCTGTTTTCCAATTGCCTTCTGCTCTAAATAACCTTTATGGAAGTGACATATTTTGGGGTAGTATTCTCTGATCCCCTTCATTGGTGCTTATGTCTAGACCTACAAGACAACAGACATCATCTTTCCTTTGCAGAGGGTACAGAAAAACCAGCCACAGGAACCAACAGGAAACTTCCAGCAACTTGAGGGGCAGGAGCAGAGTCATAGCACATGACTCCTTTCTCCATCTTTTTCCCCTCCCTCAGCCTCTTCTCAGGACGTGAGTTGCTAAACATCAACTCTTTCTTCATCCCACCTCCAAGATGTAGCTTTGGGGCAGTAAGGGCAGCTGGGACCCAGGAGCGACTCTTGATCAAAGACCCTCTTTCTCAGGCCTTTCCTAGAACTCCTTCTCATCCATGGCTCCCACCCCTGCTTTTGGTCTCCCCTCCCACCAGGCCTCTGGGCCCTCTACTCAGATGAGGGAAGTTGGCTTCATCTACCCCAGCCTCTGGATCTAGGCCATGCTAGAAATTTGCTTTCTTACTCTAGTGGCACAAGTATTTGAAAGCCCTGAAGACCATTTTGATGCCTTCTCACTGAAAGGGATCAGGACAGGACACCGCAAATTACCCCATTTTGGCATACGGATTATTTTGAACCAATAGCAATCAAGAAAAATCAAACACTGTAAGTTCTTTGCCTAAAATCAAGGCAAAAATATCCCTTGTGGAGGAGTCCCCCTCTCCCACATTAGGAAGAGGGCAACAACACTTACCACCAGAGACAGAGAAGGCACCAAGATGAGTTTGCCTGAATAGACCTTATTAGATTACCCTTACCTGCCATTAATTTCTCCCATGAATTTCTTAGTCACCTTCCCACCTGAAAGTCCAAGCCTTTGTCTAGTCACTTCTCCATAACTTATCAACCTTTGTCAAAATGATATATAAGCATGCAAGCCTAATTACTTCTTGGGTTTCACTTCTTTCCTGTGAAGTCCCCATGAATGTAAAAAATATTAATATCAATTTCTCCTGTTCACCTAGCAGTTGTCGGTTTAATTCACAGGCCCCAGGTATAGAACTCAAGAGGGTAGAGAATAAGTGTTTCTTCTTCAGTATGTACTGACTGTCAGACTGCCAGAAAAGTCTATGTATACCAGAGCATGTGACAGGTAAGCACTCTCAGCTTGGAGACAGCTGTGCCATGCTGATTTGATGGAGCCTGGCAGCAAGACTTAACAACTCACCACACAAGGAAAGTGCAAAGGGGCATAGTCAGCTTCTTCTCAGAAAGTTCCAAGATACCAGCCCAGGGAAAGCCAGAAAAAAAAAATGTACCTCAAGCACTAAGGAGGGGGTGCGCAAGGGCAAAATGGGTAATGAGTCAGAAAGGAATTCTACTAACCCACACTCGCATACCTGCAGGGCAATGTGAGGAGAGCCCTGCATAAATTCCTCTCCACATACCAGGGTCTCCCTCGTCCCTCTGAGGGCAGGTTTACCACATGAGAATCTGCCCTGTTCTTTATAGAAGCAAAAGTAGGTCGTTTATTTGCTTTTAGATGGAACTCTGAAGAAGTATGCTGTCACTGTGATATCTCTCTCTCTCTCTCTCTCTCTCTTTTTCTCTCTCTCTCTCATGCTTTCTTAACATCACCAGCCCTAGCTTTGTTCATTCAATGATAGAATAAAATTCAGTGGCTCCATAATCACTGCTCCAGAGGAAAATGCGGGTGGTGGGAGGCCTGGAGGGGGGAGGGGTAGTCAGCCAAAGCCTAGCCTAGTGGGCTTGGTGGTTTTATTTGTTTGTCTTTAAATAATGAGCCTAAAACAAGATTTCCGGGATTGGAAAGCAGGTGCTTTTTGCAATGGATTTCTTATGCAACAATATAAAATAAAAAATTAAGTCCAGGAACGAGAAGGAACTCTCCAACAGGATTCTGCCTTCAATCTCTGCCTCTCTTCCCTTCCATGCAGGCAGAGGGGAAAGAGCTCCGTCTTAAGGGCCCAAATTTCCATCTGTTGCTTTAGATATCAAGTCAGAGCCAGTACTTTGAGAAAGCATCACAAACCCCTTTGATGCAACAGGAAAGAAAAATATACTCTCCAGGCAGTAAAATTCGGGAGGTGTTCGCTCTTTTTTTCTACCATATAGTGGGTCACTTTGGAGACTCAGCAAAATGAGCCCAAGATGGCCATCAAGAGGTGGGCATTTGCCGGCCCAAAAACCTGCAGAGCCAGCAGATTCTCGGTCCGAGTCCTCAGCCTCCCGGTGTGACCAACCCAACCAGGATTATGTGCATTTTTTCTGTGAGAGGGAAATAAAGTAAGGTAGAAAATGGTGGAGGTTGCAAATGAAGTTTGGCTAAAAACTCTGGAGCCCACCTCACTCTCTGGTTTAAAAAGTATAAAAAGTATATGGGAGGGAGTCCGGACCGGGTGGGGGCGGGGAGTAGGGCTTAGTAGGTTAAGCGTCTGCATTGGGCTGAGACCCTGATCCCAGGGGCCCGGAATGGAGCCCACATCTGGCTCCCTGCTCAGTGGGGAGCCTGCTTCTCCCCCAGCTTATGCTCTCTGTCAAATAAGTAAAATCTTTAAAAAAAAAAAAAAAGTATGTACTTGTTTCGGTTGGGGGGGGTGGGAAGCGGGCAGGGGTGAGAGATAAGCAGTTGAAGAGGACGGTTCTCTGAGGCAATAAATATTAATTCGTTTTAAAAAAGCAAAATTTTTGCAATTAAAAAAAGCAAAATTTCTCGTTCCTGTAGAGAAAAGTCATCCTGCAATGGAAGACTCCTTACTGCCCGCAGCACTTGCTTCCTCCAGGAGCTGTTTTAGAACCTTCTAAGTTGTAGGTAAGGGAGAGAGATGCAAATTCTGTCCTGTGTGTGTGATTCAGTTTGGCTCCTTTCTCCAGTGGGTGTGGGGGGGGGGGGGGACACAAAACCTGTTTGCCTCCATTTGCAATTCAACATTCTTTACTCCCCATAAATCTGGGCTGCTTCTTTTTTAAAGTCGGTTATAAAATGTGCCTCCTTCCTTCCCCTCCTGGGAGTACGGTATAATCTTCACCACAAGGTACTTCTACTTGGGACGAGGGTTACTGGGCTACCCAGTCTTCTGCACGTTCTCTCGTTAACACCCTCGTGTGCCTTCTCCCTTAGGTCGCCGCTGAGGGAGATGTGGCAGAGGCCTTCGGGCCGGGACAAAGGCCAGTGGTGGGTCAGCAGATCTCCAGGGAAGGGGCAGGCGTCTCCCAGAGCTGCACCCCAACGGAGCGAGCAAATTGGCTGTTAGCGCGGGGTGGGGGGTGGGGGGCGGGGCCCTCCCAGGTTAATGCAGCCGCCATTTCAAACACGAATCCGGTCACCTTTCGGGAGCCGGGCATCCTTCCCGATTTGAAAGGCATTCCTTTTGGATGGAGGTTTCCCACGCTCTCGGACAGGCAGATCGCTGTGTGGGAGAGTTACAGTTTCACCCAGTGGGCAGGGCCGAGTTTCTGTTAGCCTGGCTGGAACCCCCTGTGCTCTGCCAACACACAATGATCAGTGGCATTCCTGACATTCCTGACATAGCCCAGAAGCCAGGCTTGGCCCTGCGGATGCCCTTGAACTGTGGTTCTGACCCTAATGGGGCCTTTATCTTTTATTCGCAGCCAGAGGTTAGGACCTATTTATGTAAATCCTCCGCCAAGGGTCAATTCATCTTGACCCCCTGGTTTTCATTTCCCTAATTGTCTCAGGTATTTTTTAGACCCCTTGGAAACTCCTCATTCAATGAAAAGCTTTGGGGTCAGTAAGAATTCGATTACAAAGGGAAGGGGTGGGAGGCCCCAAGGGTTGAGGAGACATCTTTGAAGTGTTATAAGAAGCTTTCAGATGCCACCCAGTTTACAAAGTAAAAACAGCAATGACCTCCTGGACCCCCGTTTTATTCACGGAAAATAAGCTTTCTTGAAATGGTATCTTCACCTAAGACGTTTCTTCAAGCCCACATTGTCCAATTTCAGTTTCCTGAAGCATGCATTGTCCCATCTCAGCGGTGGTAAGGGGTTGGGAGGGAGCCCTTAGAATTGAGAGCCTATGGGCAGGGGCTGGCTCCTCAGACAATTGTCCCCACTTAATAGGCCCTGGCACCCTCCCAGCTTTGCATTTTAAAAGGGAGCCCCAGAGGAGTGAGAAAAAGACCTGATTCCTAAGATCTGACCAGGTTACTGGGATTTCAGGCCACATGGAAGCTGATGGGGGAGATATTTAGAGGTCAGCAGGTCTTTGGGGGGCCTTCAAATCAATCTTGATTGACAACCTGAGCTCCAGCCTCTAACTCACAGTAATAAAGACTTCGAGGGGAAATCCCTTGGAAAGGAGCCCAACTGCACAACAACCCTGACAGCGAATTTCTCTTTCTCACTGACTGAATTTTCATCTTTTACACCTTAAGCCTGTTGGATTTTTTTTCTACATGTTCCATTTTCAATAGAAAGGTGGGCAGAAGCTGCTCTTTAAAAAAAACAATGGACAAAAAAAAATGCCTCCCTTTTTTTTTCATTTGCTGATAACGTTTTCATTATGGAAAACTTCAAATACAGAAAGTTGATGAATACAATGAACATCCCACAGCCCCGCCATTTAAGCACAACCAATGTTAAACTTTTGGTATATTTGCTTTATCTCTATACACAATATATAGAGGTTTGTTTTTAATTGAATTTAATTTTTTTGCTGAGCTATTTAAAAGTAAATTGGAGGGCTTACCCAGTGGACTTGGCTGCCTGGTCTCCACCCCTACCTGATTTAAACCACTGAGAGCGGGATGTATCAGCAATAGCATTGCTCTCTAGATTTTATTCAGGATTATTCAAGAATCTGGAAATTCATTTAAAAAATGGTGATCAAAAGCTGGTTCCACTTTCGGGGGGTCAAGATGGCGGAAGGCCAGGTGACCACATTTCGGGGAGTTCCCTGAAGAAAGCTGAATTCCAGCAAAAAAAACACTATAAGACCACCGTGAACACCCATGAAACCAGCCTGAAATGTGATATTTCCCACTTCTGGACCGCCACGAGAGACAAAGAACATCGGCAAAAAGGTAGAAACAAATTGGAGAGTCTGGAGGCTTGCCCCCAGAGACAGGGGAGTGGGGGAGGAAGCCCGCAGAGCTGAAACATTGAAAACAAAATACCTGAAAAGGAAAGTGCTCTGTGAGTGAGGAATAACAGCAGATTACGGCCTGAATTGGGGCTAGAAAGAAGCTAAACACAACTAAGCCCGGGGCAAGGCAAGACTTTTTAAAATCTTTTATTTTCTTTCTTTTCCCGCTGCCCGGACTCCCCCCCCCCCCCCCCCCGCCTGCGCCGCCCCCGCGCGCAGCCGCCCGGGCCTCCGCCCCGGTGGACCCCGGCACTGGCACCGCCCCGGCGCGGGCCCAGCCGCCCAGGCCTGCCTCTGCCTGAGCCGCCACAGCTGCCGGGAAAGCAGCGGGAGTGGATTCTATCCTGCCCTTCTCTCCTGTTTCTCTCCACACCGTGGGCCGCGTGTAGACCCCACCAGGGGAAGACGTTTTTTACAGACTTTTGTGGGACCGGAGAGGCCCCAGGTCCCTGGGGGCAGACAAAGTCGTGCGATCCAAAAGGAGTTGTGGCTTAGAGGTGCGGGAGTGAAACGACAAGCGGGGACGGGGGCAGAAATCAATACAACATCTGCACCAGCCCGGCTATGACAGACTGCCAACTGGGAGGCTGGAAAGAGCCCCTCCCT
>PITA01027718.1:0-20514 GCA_004023965.1 Spilogale gracilis | reverse complement strand
GTCTTGAAAGAAGTTGCTGTGGCCAATGTCAAAGAGGTTACTGCCTATGTTCTCTTCCAGGATTTTGATGGATTCCTGCCTCACGTTGAGGTCTTTCATCCATTTCGAGTTTGCCTTTGTGTGTGGTGTAAGCGAATGGTCTAGTTTCATTCTTCTATATGTAGCTGTCCAATTTTCCCAGCACCATTTATTGAAGAGATTGTCCTTTCTCCACTGAATATTTTTTCCTGCTTTGTCAAAGATGATTTGACCATAGATTTGTGGGTCCATATGTGGGCTCTCCACTCTGTTTCATTGGTCTATTTCTCTGTTTCTGTGCCAGTACCATGCTGTCTTGGTAATCAAGCATTTTTCAAACAGCAGCTAGATATTGACAGCATTCAGAATAAGGGAGATGGAAATTACTGATGAAGGCACAATTTCTGCCTGAAGGGCCTTATGTCTTAATAAATGGCACCTGTGGAAAGATACTGTCACTATATGATAGAAATAGTGGGATACAATGGAGTACAGTAGAGCATTGGAACCCTAGGGATGGGAGAGGATTCTGGAAGCCTTTTGAAGAAGGTGGCATCAACATTGAGTCTTGAAATATGAAAAAAATATTAGCCAGATGGACAAAGGAAAAGCCAAACAGGCAAATGAACATTATTGTTTATGCTGTGGTGGTGGTTTGGGTGGTAATTATTAAAAATGAAAGGCTTGGGACACCTGGGTAACTCAGTCGGTTAAATGTCTGCCTTCAGCTCAAGTCATGATCTCAGGGTCCTGGGATTGAACCCACATCAGGCTCTTTGCTCAGTGGGGAGTCTGCTACTCCCTCTCCCTCTGACTGCTGCTCCCTCTGCTTGTGCTTTCCTCCCCCCATTAAATAAATAAACAAAATCTTAAAAAAAAGATGAAAGACTCATGGGACGCCTGGGTGGCTCAGTTGGTTAAGCTTCTGACTTCGGCTCAAGTCATGAGTCTCCTTCTGGTATATCACCATAAAGCCAATAGTAGCCTAACACTACATCATAATGTGTACGTCATTCACCTCATTTTATTTCATCACATAGGCACTTTATCATCTCACATCATCATGAGAAAAAGAATGTGCACAGTAAAATAAGATATTTTGAGAGAGACCACATTCACATAACTTTTATTACAGTATAGTGTCATAATTGTTCTGTTTTATTATTAGTTATTGTTAATCTCTTACTGTACCTAATTTAGAAATTAAACGTTATCATAGGTAATGCACGTATAGGGAAAAGTATAGACTGTATAGAGTTTGCTACTATCTGTGCTTTTAGGCTTCCCTTGGGGATGTTGGAACATATACCCTTGCAGTCAAGGAGCAACTACTATACTCATTTGTTCAACACTAATATACATGTAAAGTATTTTTGGAACGGCTAAACCCCTGTGAGAAATTAAGCAACTAGAATACGGTGTTTATGTATGGTTCTTTTTGTATTTAACCTTAGAGTGTCAGACAAAATTCTGTTTTCACAAGTGAATCAGAAATGGTTGAATGCATAGATAAATGGGGAGAAGAGACAAGTCTTGCTCACAAAATAATTCCAATTAATGTAGGTAGATACTCTCTCCTGCAGGAAGTGATGTTAATGCCCCATCCACCTGGGATGGGCTAGACTTAGTGACTCATCCAGATTAGAGTAAAGGGAAAAGAACTTCACAGCAGAAAGACATGGCAAACACTACATTAAGCAAGTGATGAAGGTTAACGATATCCGTAATAAGTGCTGTTGATAACATATACCACCAGATAGGCTAGAAAGACACTTCATCTTTGTGGTATTCTTCCCCCAAATTCACAACTCTAGTATAATCCTGAGAAGCCATAAAACGAACCCAGATTGAGGGACATTCTACAAAACACAAGGCCAGTATGCCTCACGAGTGTCAAGGTCATGGGAAAGCAAGGAAAGACTGAGAAAGTGTTAAGGTCCAGAAGAAACTGGGGAGACAAAACAACAAAATGCAATGTGGTTCTCTGGATTGGACCTTGGAGCAGAAAAAGAGGATGTTAATGGGAAAACTAGTAATATCCAAATAAAGCCTGCTCTGTAGTTAGGAGCAGTGTTGGTTTCTTAGTTGACAAATGTGCTATGGAAACAATGGAGAAAACTGTGAGTAGTATAAGGAACTCTTTGTACTGTCTTTGCAACTGTTTTATAAATCTCAAGTTTTTCCAAAAAAACGTTTATTTGTTTAAGAAAGTTAAGTAGGTCAGCTCCTTTTCCTCTTGCAATCTTTAGTGAGGTTATGTCATACATTTGTCATATACTGAAATTCATTTGTCATGGGTTCCAACTTATCCTGGAACGCCCTGACATCTTGGTTGGTTTTATTTTTTTGATATTTTATTTATTTAAGAGAGAGTGAGTGTGTGAGAGAAGACACAAGCAGGGGAAGCTGCAGAGGGAGAGGGAGAAGCAGATTCTCTGCTGAGCGGGGAGCCCAACGAGGGGCTTGATCCCAGGACTCTGGGGTCATGACCTAAGCTAAAGGCAGATCCTTAACTAACTGAGCCATCCAGGCGCCCCACTGGTTAATTTTTTTTTAATTGCATACAATAAGTTTATTCTTTGTGCTGCGAAATTCTGACTTTTTTTTTTTAACAAATACGTATCCACTATTCCAGTACAAGACTTGAGTCAGTTCCACCATACAAAAATTCTCCTGTGAATCCATTTGTAGTTAACTAGTCCTCTACCCCAATCTCTGGCAACTACTGATATGTCTTCTATCCTATAGTTTTGCCTTTTGCAGAATGTCATAAAGATAGGATCCTATAATATGTCGCCTTGGATCTGGCTTATTTTTCACTTATCAAAATGCATTTATGATTCATCCATGTCGTTGCATGAGTCAAGTGTGTTCCTTTTGTTGTCAGATAGAATTCCACTGTATAGATGTAGCATAGTTTTGTTGTTGTTGTTGTTTATTTATTTGTTTTTTGTAATCATCTATTGACAGACATCATGGTTCTTCCTAGTTTGGAGTGATTATGGATAAAGCCTCTTGAAACATTAGCATACAAGTTTTTTTGTGTGTGAAGATTGTCTTTCCACTCAGTTCGGTAAATACCTAGAAGCAGGATTTCTGGGTCACATGAAAAGTCTATTATGAGTTTGCATTTACAAGAAACTACCAAATTATCTTCCAAAGTGGCTATCCCAGTTTGCATTTCCACCAGCAGCAAATCAGATTCCTATTACTCTGTATCCTCGACAGTATTTGGTCTTGTGGTCAGGGGGTCCCCCAACACAACCCTTAAGTTCAACAATTCATAATAAGGACTCACAGAACTCAGAAATGCTGTTAAACATATGGTTACAGTTTATTAGGGAGAAAGGATATAGATTAAAATCAACCAAGGAAAGAAGCACATAGGGCAGGGTCTAGGAGAGTTCCAAGTGAGAAGCTTTCGATTGTCCTCTTTCAGTGAAATCATAGACAGAGCTAACTCCTCTCAGCAGTGAGGTATAGTAATATACACAGAGTGGCGCCATCCAGGGAAACTCATCTGAGCCTCGGTGTCGCGAGATTTTACTGGGAATCTGTCACCTAGACTCGGCTAGCCACCTGTGTGCCTGACCGTAGTTTCCAGCTCCTCTAGAGGAGCCAAAGCCCCCACAACAGATCACATTGTTAAATTAATTGGTGTGGCCCTACGCTCCCCTGTCAAACTAAGACAGCAGACAGGACTCATAAGGACTTAGCTGTTAGTTCTCAAGAGCCGTGGACACAAGCCAGACTTCTTTGTGGAAGGTTAAATCTACACAAATAAGAACTGAATATTTTCTAACCCATTATATGAGCTTATGTTCAGAAAACTGAAGCTTTTTCTATGAAAAAAAAAGTTAACTTTTCACTAAAACTCTATAATACTGTGGTGTGTGTGTGTGTGTGTGTAGAAAGAAAGAGAGAATAGGGGGAGGGACAGAAGAAGGGGCCAGGAGAGTTTAAGATTATAATAATAGTGTACTTAGGAAAATTTCTGGGGCACCTGGATGGCTCCTTCTCTTAAGTGGCTGCCTTCAGCTCAGGTCATGATGTTGGCATCATCGGATTCAGCCCCTGGGCTGGAGTCCCACGTTGTTGGGCTTCCTGCTCAATGGGGAGTCTGCTTCTCCCTCTTCCTCTGCCCTCCCCACTGCTCTCTCTCTCTCTCAAATAAATAAATAAATAAATAAATAAATAAATAAATAAATAAAATCTTTTTAAAAAATTTAAAAAAATAAAAAGGAAAATTTCCCAGATTGTATTACTGTCATTTATGTATTTGGTTTCCTGCTCCATTTTAGCTGCTAGGAGGTATAGACAGTCTTTTGTCTATTCTTTCCTCTTTTATAAACTTCTGACATTAGTATCACTTAGAATTCAATTAAGTCATACATTTGTTTTTCACTTTATTTCATTGCATCATTTATTATGATTTATTATCTTAGGGTTGGTAGGACACAAACATACTGGGCAAGTTTTTTGAAGGTCGTTGTGAGATTTCAAGTACGAGATGAGACATTGACACTTGTATTTGCCTTGCCTTTCTTCCAAAATCCTAGTGAAACTTCCAAATAGATATCTTAAAAAAATATTGACCTGTAAAAACTCTAAAAAAATAAGGGTACCATCAGTGGCCCAGAAATTTTAAGCAAGTGGGAAGATTTCTAGAATGGGAAAGCCAAAGAGGGACAGTTGCTTAGATGGTGCCCTCCTCTTCCCCAGAGACCTGAAGACATGTCTGGCTCAGAGTCAACAAGCACAGAAAGGAAGAGTGGGGCCATTATTGTCTATTCAGAGCCTCCTAGTTCATAACAGCGCCTTAGTGCATACGAAATGATGTCATTTCTAACAAGTGAATTACGGAAGGCACATCCTCCCAGAGAAAGGAAGCAGAGAATTTACATCCACTAGGGCACCGAATTTTGAAAGGGGAATGTGACTGCATTTCAGCCCTACTCACTTCCCAATGGGATGCCTCTGTTGAGGACAAAACCTCCACACCATTAATTGGGTTGTGGGTTTTTTTTTCTTGTTTTATTGCATTGACAAGACAGGTAAACAAGTTTCTCTGCCCTTTCTAGGGAAGGTGGATCTTCAGTGCTGTGTGGGAGGGGTTCCTGTAAGGCAACACAAACATCATTCTGTGTTTTTAACATCCAGGCCCTCCTTAGAGGCTGTCAGGTTTGCTATTCACTTCTGGTTCTCTCCCAAGTGAAGTAGCCCCATTCCTTCTGGGTCCTTCCCCTTACAACAACAACAACAACAACAACGACAACAACAACAACAAACCCTGGAAATAACACACAAACAAGCATAGGAAGACTCTGGAAGGTAGAAAGAAGGGGGACCGCTTAGAGACTGCAGTATTGAGGAACAACATGGGAGTGAATTTCCTTCACTCTCTCATTGCCTCCCATTATATCCTGGGCCAGGGGCTGCAGAAGCCTCCAGGAGACTGCCAATAGGCACAGACTGAAAAGAAGCTCCAGGAAAAGCCTGTTTCCCCTAGCCAAAGCAATAGGAAACGGGTGGCCTTAGGGAACAGCAAATCTTTTTCGATAATCCCCACTCTGCTCCCGCCAATCCCATCACAGTCCCTCAGTGTGATTCCAGTGGGGCCAAGCAAGGAGCTGATCTTCCACTTAATTCCTACCCCAGGCTCCATGGAAGCAGGCAGCGCCACACCAGCATCCCTGCTTGGTGGTGTCACCGGGCTGAGCAGAGCACATTATGTAGGACATTTTCTGTAACCGGAAGGATTTGGATTTTTTACTCTGAAAACCCAGTGTAGGTTTTTGAGCAGGGAAGGACGATCTGACTTAGATTTAACAGGATCTGGCTGGTGTGTTGAAAATAGACAGTCGGGGGAGAGGCAGAAGCAAGTTGTATTTTCTGTGTGGAACCTCAAGGCAACTTGACAAAGTCGCCAGGGCACATTTTATCATGTTGCTTTTGTGGTTGAGACAGCTGAGACTCAGGTAAGAGGCATGTTCAAGGTCACATAGCCAGCATGGCCCAGAGCTGCATCAAGCACCCGGATCTTCAAGCTTCCGTGAAAGGAACCACTAAATGTACAGAACTTTAAGAAGATTTTTAAAGAGCTCCTGCTAAAATGCCGTCAAGTGTTTGTGAAAATTGCATCAAACAGGGATAATGGGGGAGAGCCTAGAAAGAAAGGACCAGGAAGAAGGATGCTAAAAATAGGCCTGCGTTTTCTCCCTTCCACCATTAGATGGCGGGTTTCAGTTTGGTACCGAGGAAGTGGTGCCATGGTTTCCCTGGCATTTGACAGAAACCATGGACTTGAGGACTGAGACTAAAGAATGAGGGGGTCGAGGCTTTGAAAAAAGCAAAATCCAATTGATTCAGGACCTGTGTGGGGCGGCGGGAGAGGAGGATTGGGACCCTAAGAGTGGGGGTAGAATGAACACACAAAAAATTGAGGGTCACAACTGACAGCACAAATTAGGGCATTGATTTTCAAATAGCATGCTGTAAAAGAGAGTAGTTCCTAAAATCAATTCAGTGAGGGGGCGACTAGTAGTCTTTTCATTAAAAAAAGAACAGAATAAAATAGAAAATAACAGTAGGGGCGCCTGGGTGGCTCAGTTGGTTAAACGACTGCCTTCGGCTCAGGTCACGATCCTGGAGACCCGGATCGAGCCCCACATAGGGCTCCCTGCTCTGCGGGAAGCCTGCTTCTCCCTCTCTCACTCCCCCTGCTTGTGTTCCCTCTCTGGCTATATTTCTCTCTGTCAAATAAACAAAATCTTAAAAAAAAAAAGAAAGAAAAAAAAATAACAGTAGAAAATGTCAAAATGCACTGCCCACGGTAAGATCATATTTTGTGAAACTTGTCCCATTTTATAAAAAAGAAATATGTATGTATTGAGCCATAATGCAAAATGTGTTTACAATTTTTTTTTTATCATGGGTATGGTCAAAGAAAGTTTGAAAGACACTAGAGGAGATGAGATGGAAACAAACAGAAGGATTTTATCCACTTGAATCACACTTTGAACTTTCTTTTTCACTACCCTCCTCAAGTCTCAAGGCCTATTATAGGCTAAATTGTACGCCCCCTCAAATGTATATACGGAGCCCTAATCCCCAGTACCTCAGAATGTGACTGTGTTTGGAGATAGGGCCTTTATGGAGGTGATTAAGTTAAAATGAGGCTGTTAGGATGGGACCGAATTCAGTCTGACTCACGTTCCAGGAAAATCTGAACACAAAAGAAACATCAGGGACGCGCATGGACAGAGGAAAGAACATGTGAGGACATAGGGAAGAGAAGGTGGCCGTCTGGAAGACAAGGGAGATCGTCCTCAGGAGAAACCAAACCTATGGACACCTTGATCTTGGACTTTCAGCCTCCAGATCTGTGAGAAAATAAATCTCTGTTGTCAAGCAACCCTGTCTGGCATCGGGTTTATGGCAGCCCTAGCAACCTAATGCAGGGCTAGCATCTGATATGTATTTCTGGGACCTGGAACAAGGAAAGACCTGGGCCAGCTGAATATCTGTGCTTTCTAAATGAGAGCTCGTGGATTCAATTCAGTTCTTCACAGAGGAAAATGCTTAAGTTCTTAGGCCAAATGTACCTGCATTCTTATAGACACTCCATCATTTTAACAGACATGATTTTGACTTAGTTAACCCCCCAAGATTAAATTTCATCATTTATAAAGTCGAACTAATCATACGTTTCTTGCAATGTTGATGTAAAGATTAAATGAGTCAATTATCTAGAATTCCGAGCAGTCAATAAATTATTGTCATTTTTTCCTGTTGTCATTGGAGTCGATGTTTATTAGATTACGTATTCGTTTTGTGCTTGTTGCAATTTCTGTCTTTCCTTTGGAGGTACACTGTCTTCTGGGAACATTCCCTGAAATGGTTAAAGGGTAGAGTGGGGATAAAAGAAGCTGCAAAGACCAAAATGATTTGATCCAGCATAGAAAGGGTTGGCAGTGGGGGTGGGAGGAGGAGGGGTGCTTGCCACATTGTTGTTTGATGGGACATCCAGTTCAGGTCATTTAGAGGTTAATGAGTAAATGGATCCAAGATTGAAATAATGATAAAAACATAAAATCATACAAATAACAGAACATATGAATGAAGTTCTTTTTTAAAATTTTGAGATCATTGTGGATTCATATGCAGTTGTAAGAAATAATACAGAGAGATCCTGTGTACCCTTTACCTAGTTTCTCCTCCTGATAACATCTTGCAAAACTATAGCACAAGTAGGCAAATCACAGAGATAAAAGTAGAATAGAGGTTACCAGGGGCTTGGGGGAGAAGGAGAATGGGGATTAATTACTTACAGTATAGAGTTTTTGTTTCAAGTAATGAAAAAGTTTTGGAAATAGTGGTGATGGTTACGCCACTTTGTGAGTATGTTTAATGCCACTAATTTTGTACCCTTAAAAGTACTCTAAATGGTAAACTTCACGCTATGTATATTTTATCGTAATAATAATAATTAAAAAAAAAACAACCCTGTAATGAACCAAATGTTTGAGCCTCCTCCTCCAGTTCCTATGTTGAAGCCCTACCCTCCAGTGTGATAGTATTTGGAGGTGGGGCCTCTGCAAGTTAATTAGTTTTAGGTGAGGTCTGGGGAGTAGGGGCCCCATGATGGGATTAGTGTCTTTAGAAGAAGAGGAAGACACCAGAGCTCCGTCTCTTGGCCTTGTGAGGCTATGGGCAGAAGGCAGCCATTTGCAAGTCAAGGAACTGAATCTGTGGCACCTTGATTTTGGACTTCCAGACTCCAGAACTGTGAGAAATAAATGTTGGTTGCTATGGTGTTTTGTTATGGAGACCTGAGCAGACTAACACACCAATAGGACAATATCACAACCAGGATATTGACACGGATACCGTCAAGTCACAGAACAGTTAATCCCCAACAGGGATCCTTCCTGTTGCCTCTTGTAGCCACACCCTCCTCCCTTATCTCTGATTTACAGGCCACCACTAACCTATTCATCATTTCTATACTTTTGTTGTGTCAAGAACGCTATATAGGTAGAATCACATAGCGCTATATAGGTAGAATCACATAGCGCGTGACCTTTTGAGATTGGATTTTTCCCCCCTCTGCCTAATTCCCTTGCCGATGCCCCCAAATTGTTGTTGTATCAATAGTTTGTTCCTCTTTACTGCTAAGTGATATTTTATCGGTATGGATGTACCACGGCTTTTTTAGCCATTCACCTACTGAAGGACATTGGAATTATTTTCAGTTTTAGGCTGTTATTAAGAAAATTTATATGAATATTTGTGTACAGGTGTGGATGTAAGAGTTCATTTCTTTGGGATATATGCCAAATAGTGCAACTGCTGAGTTGTATGGAAAATTATGTTTAGTCTTCTGGGAAAGTGCTATGCTCTTTATCAGAGTGGCTGTACCATTTTCCATTCCGACCAGTGATGTATGAGTGATCCAGTTTATTCACATCTTTGAAAGCACTAGGTATTTTCACTATTTTTTATTTATAGCTATTCTGACAAGTGTGTATTGATACCTCATTGTGGTTTAAATTTGTATTTTCCTGATGGCTAATGATGTTGAACTTATTTCTATGTGTTCATTTGCCATTCGTATATCCTCTTTGGTGAAATGTCTCTTCAGGTCTTTTGCCTGTTTTCTCATGTATTGTTTGTTTTCTTTACTGTGGGGTTTTGGACTTCTTTTTTTTTAAGTAGGCTGTACCCCTAGTGTGGAGCCCAGTGAGGGGCTTGAATTCCTAACCCTGAGATCAAGACCTGAGCTGAGATCAAGACTCGAAAGCTTAACTGACTGCACCACCCGGGCACCTCGAAAGCTCTTCGTAGTTCTGGATACTAATCCTTTGTCAGGTGTGCAGTTTGCAAAGATTTTCTCTCATCTGTTGCTTGTCTTTTTTATTTCCTTAAGAGGGCCTTTCACAGAACAATAGTTTTAAACTTTGATGAAGTATGATTTATCGGTTTATCATATTAGAGATCATACTTAGTCCTAGATACTGATGATTTTCTCCTACCATTTTTATGAAAAGTTTTATCATTTTACATTTATCTTTATGTCTGTGACCCATTTTTAGCTATTTTTTTGTATAAGGTATGAGGTTTAGGTAAAGGGGCTTTTTTCCTACCTCTAGACTTTCAGTTGCCCCAACACTATTATTATAAATGCTATTCTTCCTCCATTGTGTTTCACCTTTGTCAAAAAGCAACTGAATGTATTTATGTGGGTCTATTTTTGGCTTCTCTATTCTGTTCCATTCATTGATGTGTCCATTCCACCACCAATGTCTTGACTACTGTAGCTATACAGTAGGTCTTAATATTGTGGAAAGTGATTCCTACCAGTTTATTCTACTTTTTAAATGCTGTTTTATCTCTTCTAGGTCTGTACCTTTCCAAATAAATTTTAGAATAAGACTGTCTATGCCTATGAAAAACCTTGTTGGTATTTTGATTGGGATTGCAATAAGCCTATAGACTAATTTTGGGGAAAATTTGGCATCTTTATGCTATGTTGAGCATTCCAATCAATGAACACTGTATGTTTCTCTATGAGTTTGGTTTTCTTTCTCTCTTCTGCATGTAATTTTCAGCATACAAATCTTATATATGCTTTCTTAAGTGTATACTTAAGAATTTTATTTTCTTTGGAGAGACTGTAAATGGTGTCATATTTGGAATATTGTCTTCTACATGTTTGTTACTATACAGAAATGTAATTAATTTTGTGTGTTGATCTTGTATCCTACAACCTTGCTGAACTCACTTCTTATTTCTAGGAGTTTTTTTTTTTTTGTAGATTCTTTTGGATTTTCTAGCTGCATGATCATGTCACCTGCAAATAAGTAGTTTCATTTCTTTTTGTGCAATCCACATGTCTTTTATTTCTTCTTATTACAGTGGTTAGAACTTCCAGCACTGTGTTCAGTTAAGAGTGTTAAGAGTGCACATTGTTGCTCGTTCCCAGTCTGGGGAAGAAATAATTCAATCTTTCACCATTAAAGTGAGATGTCAGCTGTAGGCTTTTCTCTTTTTCTTAAGATTTTATTTTTAAGTAATCTCTATACCCAACATGGGGCTTGAACTCACAACCTCAAGATCAAGAGTTGTGCACCGACTGAGCCAGCCAGGCACCCCAGCTGTCGGTTTTTTTTTAGATGTTCCTTAACAAGTTGAGATGGTTTCCCTTCGTCCCTATTCTGCTGAAACTTTTTATCATGACTGGATATCGCATTTTGTCAAAAGCCTTTTCCATGTCAGTTGATGTGATCATACAATTTGCCTTCTTTAGTTTGGTAGATTACAATGGTTTATTTTCCAATGTTCAACCAGCCTTTCATGCTTGAGGTCGATCTCACAAGGTTATGCTTTATAATTCCTTTTATACATTACTGGATTAGATTTGCTAATATTTTATGGAGGTGTTTTGTATTGTTAAAGTTCACAAGAGATATTGTTCTGTAGTTTTTCTTTTTTTGTACTGCTTCTGTTCAGTTTGGTATCTGGGTCATATTAGTGTCGTAAAAGAGGTTGGAAAGTTTTCCTGTCTGTGCTGTGTTCTGGAACTGATTGTGTGAAATCAGTGTTGATTCTTTAAATGTTTGGTAGAATTCTCAGTGAGACCATTCAGGAGCCTTTTAATTACAAGTTCATGTCTTTTCCCCCCAGTGGGTATAGAACTATTCAGGTTGCTTATTATTTCTTTATGATGATTGACTATGGTGTCTTGTGAATTTGGAGGAATCAGTTCACTTCTAAGTTGTTCAAATTTATGAGCATACAGTTATTCATAGTATTCTTTTATTACCCTTTTAATGCCTTCAGGATCTGTAGTGATAACCTAGTTTTATTTCTTATATCAGGGATTTGTGTCTTTTAGCTTTTTTATCTTTGCCACTCTTGCTACAGGTTTATCAGTTTTACTGATTTCTTAAAAATAACTTTCTTTTGTGTTGTCGATTTTTCTGTATTATTGTCCTGTCCTTCGTTTCATTGGTTTGTACTCTTATCTTTATTATTTCCCTTCTTCTGCTTTATCTGGGTTTGTTTTGCTCTTCTATTTCTCATTTCTTGTTTTTATCCATCCTTATGTTGTTGTTCTTTCCTTTCCAAAGTTCCAAGCATCTGTTTTCATTTCCTTTCTGTTTAGAGAATCTCCTTTAGCCATTGTGGAAGGGTAGGTTTGCTAATAACGATTCTCTTAGTTTCCTTTGACTAAAAATGTCTTTACTTCCTCTTTATTCCTGAATGATATTTTTGCTTGATAGAAAATCTACAGGTCTTTTCTTCCAGCACTTGAAAAATGTGCTATTTCCTTCTGGCCTTCATGGTTTCATATGAGAAATAACCTGCGATTCAAACAGGTATTCCATTATAAGTAATACATTATTTGTCTCTGGCTGCTTTCATAGTTTGTTTGCTTGTTTTTTGTTTGTTTTGTTTTTTGTTTTGTTTTGTTTTGTGTCTTTAGTTTTCAGGACTTTTCAGAGGTTTATGTCTGGGCGTGGATTTCTTTAGATTTATCCTGCTTGGGGTTCACTCATCTTTTTTTTTTTTTTTTTTTTTTTTTTTTTTTTTTTTTGAGAGAGAGAGAGAGCGCAAAGCAGTAGGGAGGGGCAAAAGGAGAGGGAGAGAGAGAATCTCAGGTAGGGTCCACACTCAGTGTGGAGCTTGACACAGGGATCAATCTCACAGCACTGAGATCATGATCTGAGCAGAAGCCAAGAATTGGATGCTTAACCTACTGAGCCACCCAGCCAGCCCAGGTGCCCTGAAAGCTCAGCTTTTTGAGCCTTTTGAATTCACCGAACTTGGGAAGTTTTTACCATTATTTTTTTCACATGCTTTTTCAGCCCCCTTTCTCTCTCTCCTCTTTGATGTCCCATGATATGAATGTTAGTTCTTTTGTTATGGTACCATCAGTCTTTGAGACTGTCCATTTTTTTCTCTTGTTGCTCATATTGGGAAAATTCTATTAATGTGTTCTCAAATGCACAGATTTTATCTTCTGTCATCTCTACTCTTGATTATTATATTTTTCAGTTTGTTAATCTCTGTCTAATTCTCTCATATACCTTCTATTTCTTTGCTGAGATTTTCTATATTTTTTATTTGTTTGGAGAGTGTTTATAATTGCCTACTGAAGCATATTTATGATGATCACTTTAAAATCCTTGTCAGCTAATTTCTTCATCTAATTTTCATTCTGCTGATTATCTTTTATCTTTTCTCATTTATGTTGTGACTATCTTGGTTCTTGCTATGATGACTTTTGATTATAACCTGAATGTTTGGATTTTATATTTGTATACTCTGGATCTTATTAATTTTTTTAAAATAGACAGTTCCTGGTTGAGGTGTAGCAGGAAGGTTGAGTGGGTTTAAAGGTTCAACTTCTTCTGGTTTCCGATGATCCTACTATGGTAAATATGAGTAGTGATTCCCATTGACTCATTGTAGATCTATGAGATAGAAGTTCAGCTCTGTCCTTGGCTCCATTAACACATTTCCAGTGAAAATGAGGTTTTGATTCATAACACTTCTTTGCCTCCTAGTGTGGATATAAACTCAGCTCCTCAGTGGTCCCCAGTGGACCTTGATGAGAAGGAAGACCAAGGGTTGACTCAATGCTTTTTTGCTATGGGGTAGGGGCAGTACCTCAGCTTTGAGCTGTGCCTCTCAGACACAAAGGGAGAGAACGAGAAAAGTGGAGGGCCACCAAACCCCACTTATCACCACCTCCTTTTGCCCTGTTGATATCTGGTGAAGATGGAGGTTCATTTCCTGATGGGGCCCCACTAACACTTGGGATGAGGGGAAGCCAAGTTTGGATTAACCCACCTCACACCACCTTGTTCTGCCTCATTCATGTTGGGTGGTGCTGGAGGCCCACTTCTCCACTGGGCCTTGCTGATGGGGGAGGCAATTATGGGGGAGGGAGTGGCTACCTTCCCTGTTTCATCCCACCTTGTTCATCCCATCTTGCTGTAACTGGGTTGGCATGGAGGGGATTCAGCTTCCTACTGGGCCTTGCTGACATCAGAGGTAGGGGGATAGTGGTTAGTGAAACACTGTCCAGACTCTATTGGCATCACCTTGTTCAGTGTGGTTGATGCTAGACAGGGGTGGATATTTAGCTCCCCACTATTGGGGCTCTGCTAACACTTGGCACGAGGGGAGATTAGAGTACTGAGCATCAGTACGCCTACAGGGGAATCCAAGCACCACCTGTTTCTGACAGTGGGGGTTGGAAGACCCACGGGATGGGGAAGGGGAGTGCAGTTTTTCTGTTGATTGGTTGGGGTAATGGTGATAATACCACAAACTCTTTTGTTGTTATGTCATCCTTTTCATGGCCCTTTGGCCAGGAACATTCCTTGTCTTTTCATCTGTGCCTGTTGGCAGTTCTGGGTTGGAGGTGTTTGCGGGGCTCTGTCTGGGAGACATAAGGGATGCAATAAAGAAACCCAGAGAGTTACCTAGTCACTGTCAAGTTTGCCATTCCTAGGAAATTGGATTTCTTTCCATCTTTCAGAGTCTTCTTATGCTTGTTTGTTGTGTTATGTCTAGGGTTTCTTAGTTGTAAGAGGAAGGCCTAAGGGAGAATGGGGCAGTCCCATCTTGGCCAGAACCAAAAGTTCTATTTCCTTTTAACCTGGGAGTAGAGAAAGCTTTTCAAATGTTGACTCAACACTTAGAATCAATAAATAGAAGATTAATAAATTTTCTTTACATTAAAGACACATAATCATAATCAAATGTGAAAGGATGAATTTGACATCTATATGATGGACAAAAGGATAATTTCTGACTCAATAAAGAGATCTTAACAATTAAGAAGGAAAAGACTAAAATTTTCATAGAAAAAATTGGCAAATGACAGAGTTCACAGAGAAATGCAAACGACATTTGGGAAGATGTTTACTTTCACTCACAATAATAGAAATGCCAATTAAAACTACACTGTTACCATTTTACCCAAATCACCTTGGCCCAAATCCCAAAGTTTGACAAAACATACTGTCAACAGGCCTGTGGAGAAATGAGCATTCTCGTGCATTTGCCATTGGGAGCATAACAGGGTACAATTCCCAAGGAGGGAAATGTGGCAATGTCTATCAAAATTACATTTACCCCTTGACCTAGCAATCCCACGTCTGGGAATTTACCCTATCAGTATGTCTGTATAATTATGAAATAATAAATGCACAAAGTCATTTCTTGTGGCATTATTTTTTACTGAACTATAGTTGACACACAGTGTTATATTTGTTTCAGGTGTACGACGTAGTGATTCAACAATTCTGTACATTACTCAGTACTCACCACAATGTTCTTGACTATACTGTCTATGCTGTGCTTTCCATCTCTGTGGCGTTCTTCTTAATATCTGAAATGTCCACCTGTGAGGGATCTGTTGAATAAATGAAGGTAAAACCTCATAATGGAGTATTATACAAGCATGTAAAAAGAATGAGAGGATGTCTGTGTATTGGCATGGAGGCTATTTTGCTAAAAAAAAACATGCAGGGTATGTATATCTTTTTTTTTTTTAATCTTCAGTATATTAAAGGGAGGAAATAAGAATATGTAGATGGATTTGCTTTTTTTTATTTTCAAAAAATACTGGAGGGGCACCTGGGTAGCTCAGTTGGGTGAGCGACCAACTGTAGATTTCATCTCAGTTCTCCATCTCAGGGTTGTGACTTTGAGCCCTGCACTGGGCTCCATGCTGGGCGTGGAGCCTACTTCATAAAAAAAATACTGAAAGAAAAGCCAGAAATGAATAGAAATGGCAACCTATAGAGGGCTTACAAGAGGGGTTGAGGAGGAGAGAAGAGGAACTGGCGAGAGATTTCTCTGGTGCCTTTTTACATAGAATTCCCTTTTGAAATATATAAATGTTTAGCAGCCAAAGAATACAGTGAAATGAAAAAGAAGACAAAGCAAAGCCTAAAATTGGAAACAAACAAAGAACTTAATGGCATATTGGAGGTGACAGAATCACAGAGAGACAAGAATTGTTTCAAATAACTTATTAACATAGTACTTAGACTGTTAGACTGTACTGAAGTAAAAAAGAGAAAAGAAATCTTAAACATTACTTGGTAGTTTTATTGTTAGTAGCAACCTTGGTATCGAAAAATTGAAACTTGGGCGCCTGGGTGGCTCAGTTGGTTAAGCGACTGCCTTCGTCTCAGGTTATGATCCCGGAGACCCGGGATCGAGTCCCACATCGGGCTTTCTGCTTGGCAGGGAGCCTGCTTCTCCCTCTCTCACACCCCCTGCTTGTGTTCCCTCTCTGGCTGTGTTTCTCTCTGTCAAATAAATAAATAAAATCTTTAAAAAAAGTTGAAACTTATGTAGGAGTACGTATGTGTTATAGGTAGAGCAAATAACTAATTACATTAATTATATTTGGAACCAAAATTTCCAGTGTAATAGAAAATAAGTGCAAGTATAAAATAAATGTTTGAGAAATTCTATGATGTTGAATTTGAATGAAAAATATCAACACAATCTCCTGATTAATATATGTGTGTATCTAGATCATATATATCAATATGATCTCATGATTAAAAAGTATTAATATATTATAAATATAAATATATATTACCCGTATATATGGTTTTTCCCCACACCAGTGACATACTTTTTGACCCAGTACAAAATGAAAATGCAGGGCCTCTTGTTCAAAAAAAGCAGGGATGGGATACCTGGGTAGCTCAGTCATTAAGCATCTGCCTTCGGCTCAGGTCACGATCTCAGGGTCCTGGGATTGAACCCCGCCTCAAGCTCCCTGCTCAGTGGGGAGTTTACTTCTCTCTCTCTCCCTCTGCCTCTCCTCCTGCTGGTGTTCACTCTCCCTCAAATAAATAAATAAAATCTTTTTTTAAAAAAAAAAAGCAGGACTGAATTTCCATTAAAGTAGTAAAATATAAAGTTTTTTCCTTTCTTTCACAGTCTCTTACTCACTCAACTAGTCATGGTGTTTTTTATTTGCTATTTTGTGTTGTTCTAAGTAAAGAAACATTAAAATCTTAAATTATTAGCATGAATTTTACCCTTCATCTTTATATTGTGCAATGTTAGTTTTAAAAGCAAATGTTGAGAGCATTTAATTCCCATGTGGAATAACTGAAATTTCACAATTTTTATTTCGTGACTTGTTCTGGAGACTGCCTTGAGCTGGCAGAAGAGACTAACACAAACCAAATTCTGGAAGTGAGAAGGAAGAAGAAAGGGTCTCCCTAGGCTCTTTGGATGGGATACTCATGGCAAGTGAAGATGCTCACAGGCCCTCCACTTGGGGCATATGGGCCCTCCAACCTGGTGGTTGCTGGGTTCCACCTACTGCCAGTGTCTAGGTGCCAGGCCTCTCCTCTTCCCATGGGCCCTGCTGCCCAAACCCAATAGCTAATGGGAGACCTCCAAGTATATTGCAACCTTGGTACTTGGATGCATTAGTGACGGGGATTGGTAGTGGGTGAGAGGTTACCCATGCCTAGCCACCTGCTGAATGTGATGTGGCACTGCCAGCCTGGGGTGATAATGCCACCACCGTGCCTTGTCTTTAGATATTGTGGGGTAAACATACTCAACCCTGACGTTTCTTGAGCTCACACCTGGGCTTTCACTGGAGACAAAGGAAGGGTTGGAGATGGCGAGGCTGGGCAGGGCCCAGAGCACCAGCACATGAGGGAACAGCCCCCGAGAACCTGTCTCGGGGAGCCATGCGTAAGCTTAAGCTCCAAGTCCCTGGCGTGTGCTCTATTATCACTGGGCTCCACTTACCAGACACAAATATAGAGGTAAAATTGCAAAGAATTTCAAGACAGTGATTATAGAGAGTTAAACCCCAAACACAACTATGACTGTACAGGTAGCTATACAGTACGTGAAGCAGGCCCTTCTCTTCTGCAGTGCTCTTCACTGCGCTGGCCTAGAAGTAGTGATATCCTAGTAGCAATAAGCTTATATTGAAACCAGATCGTGATTTCTAAATACCATTCTCTAATAAAAGGAAACAGTGCTTCTTGAAGAAATGGTCTATTCTTGGTTTGGTTCAGGCAAAGTATAAGGTGAGGCTGGGGCTTCCTTATATCAGAAATCAAGAAAACTCTGAAAGACCAATGGGGTTGTGTCAAAGGGACACAGGAACCAGCTTTTTTTTTAAATTTAAAAGCTTTTATTTATTTATTTGTTAGAGAGAGCATACACAAACAAGGGGAGCAGCAGGCAGAGGGAGAAGCAGACTCCCCACTGAGCAAGGAGCCCGATGTGGGACTTGATCCCAGGACCCTGGGATCATGACCCCAGTGAAGGCAGCCATTTAACCAACTGAGTCACCCAGGCATCCCCATAGGAGCCAACTTAAAGCGGCCTTCACTGGCCAAATGTGAGACAATTGAGCATAAAGAAGAATAATGACTACTTGCTTATAATGATTGACTGAATTAAAACCACGAGTCCGTCACGATATTCAAATGAGAGAGAAAACTCATTCGCGATTGATGATGACTGTTATACCAACACTTCGTTCTCAAATTTGGTAACTAAAGGAAAGAGGTAAGCATTTACCCTGACTTTGGAGGAAAGATTTAAGTTCATCTGTATTTGATTCTTAATAGGTGAGTGCCCACTATCAATCGCAAATGAATTCTTATAATAGCATTGTAAGCATATAATCTTGCTTGCTTATAATCCACTCAGGCAAGACCATCAAGGAATGCTACAAAACTGGGTGTCAGATCGATGGAAGCAGCATACTCATGTGGTGCCGAGGCACCTCCCCCCTCCATTTACTTCCTAATCGCAAAGGGGAAAATGCAGCTTGAGAGTCATGACCTTAACCCGTGATCACACTCACTGTCAGTTTTAGTGAGACAGCCTGCCACTATGTGATGTGATATGAAGTGCACGACATCCCTTGTGTCGTATTCTTGCTAAAAATGTTTTTATTCTTTAGGTCTAGCATGCGGTTTAATGGGTATATGTGTTTGCTACAGGAGCCCATAACAAAACGCCACACACTGAGTGACTGAAATAACAGAAATGTATTGTCTCACAGTTCTGGCATGTGAAAATTTCAGCAAGGTTGGCTTCTACTCAGGGTTGTAAGGGAGAATCTGTTCCAGATCTCCCTCCTAGCTTCGGGTGGTCTACTGGCAGTCTTTCATGCTCCTCGACATGGAGAAACATTACCCATCACTGCCTTCATGTTCATATGGCATTCTCCCTGGGTGCGTGTCTGTCTTCACATTCCCCCTTTTTTGAGGAAATTTCCAGTCATTTCAATTAGAGATCCATCTTACTCCAGTATGACCTCATTTTAACTCATTACACTTGAACCTTAAACGACACAGTTTGAACTGTGTGGGTCCACTTATACGTGTATTGTTTTTGACAAGTTCAATACAGTAGTATAAATGTATTTTCTCTTACTTAAGATTTTCTTAGTAACATTTTCTTTCCTCTAGCTTCTTTTATTATAAGAATGCAGCATATAATATAGAAAATATGAAATAGGTGTTCATCGACTTTATGTTATTGGCAAGGTCAACAGTAAGTTTGGGGGTATTCCAACAGTAAGTTTGGGGGGATTCCAAAGTTATACATGGATTTTCAACTGTGTGGGAGGTCAGTGCCCCAGCCCCTGTCCGCTGTACATCTTGTACAACCTTATTTCCAAGAAAGTTCACATCTGAAGCTGTGGGGGTTAGGGCTTTTGGGAGACAGACATAACATCACCATAGGAAATCTAGAACTAGAAGAACAAGTCAATTACCACAAGGAAATAATCAAAGACAAATCCAGAATGTAAGACTTTCTACAGTGTCTTCAAAAAGAGAATGTCATATATAAAAAAGTAGGGGAACTATTTTAAAAAGACTAAAGAGACCAAACACGTGAGCTGTGATTGGATCCTGGTTGAAAAAAGAAACTACTATTAAGCATCGTGGTAGAAATTGGGGAGATTTGAATATGGAAAGGGTATTCTGAGAGTTAAATGATATTAGCAAGTTCTTGTTAATTTTCTTAAGGGTGCTAACACTAAGAGATTTATAAGAGAATGAACTTATAGAGGCACATGGGTGGCTCAGTTAGGTAAATGTATGACTCTTGGTTTTGGCTCAGATCCTGACCTCAGGGTCATAGGATCGAGCCCCGTAATGGTCAGACACGGAGTCCATTTGGGATTCTATCTGTCTCTGTCCCTCCGGCTCATGTGCTCTCTCTGTCTCTCTCTCTCTCTCTCTGTCTCTCTCAAATAAGTGAATAAATCTTTTTTAAAAAATAGGAAAAAAGAGAATGAACTTATATTAGGATACGCAGTCTGAAGTGTTAGGAGTGCCATGTCACAAAGTTTCCAATTTACTTTTTTTTTTTATTGTTACTAAAATTTTTTTTCCAGTGTTTCAAGATTCATTCCCCATTCCCCACACCCAGTGCTCCATGCTTTAGGTGTCCCCAGTACCC
>PITA01027717.1:0-20514 GCA_004023965.1 Spilogale gracilis | reverse complement strand
CCCAATAATCTATAGCTTCAGAAATAAGGATGTAAAGAATGCCCTCAAAAAACTATTAGAAAGAAACTAGACTTCTAAATGAATAAGAATTTAAATCATTTAAGAATATTCAAGATACAGCTTGCCCCACCAATATCATCATGCCATGAATACCTTGTATATCAACTCTTTGAAATTTATTATCATTTTTCAGAAAAAATATAACTTTTCATCCTCAATACTTTAAAATATTTTTGTCCTCTCATTCAGAAATGTGCTCTTCAAATTTATTCTACTCTGTGAAATATACTTGAAATAAAATAAATAATAATAATTGCCTTCTATTGGTGTTCACAAAATGCTTTGTGCATTGATTCATTCTACTGTTTATCATGTTATATTAAAGATATATGTTGACTTGTAGATCAACCCAACTATATTATAAGCTCCTTGGCAGCAGAGGATATTTTTCTTGGTTTATTGTTCCAACTCCTATATAAGTATGGGACATATGGCACATTCTCATTACATGTGTGTTTAAAGGCTGAATGGATAGCATAGATAGATGGCTGTAAAGATGCATGAATAAATGTAGCTTCCTTTGGGAAACAGTCTAGATTCTCTATTTGCAGAACACTTCTCATCAGGGACATTTAATATCACAAGATAAGCAGTGGTGGTTTCACTGGCTCTTAGGAAATCAGGTAGAAGTCACACAGCAATGGTCTCTTTAATATGAGGACAGAGTGAAATTACAACACTCTGATTTTCTTTGGGCTAGATTGATTAGTGTAAGAGATCCTATACTATTCGATTCTTAGTGGATACATATGAAAATCAAACAAATTTTGAAGGTCATCAAGATTATAAACTGTATACATTCCTAATTATTTGACCATGTGTTACTGAATTAATCTTTGAGTCCCTATCTTCAAGAAGAGGTAAACAATTGATCTAATAATTTTATTCTGCAAATTGAAAATGAAAACTAATTGAAGTGTAAATACTCCTTGCTCTGGGATCACTTTTGGTGATTAAATTATCAGACTTTTTCTGTGGTTGATTTTGATCCTTCAGTCTCCGTTTCCTTTGTTTTAGCTTGACAAGGTTGAAGGAATCAATTCTGTACGTGTGAATATATAATACTGTGCATTTTCCAGTAAGCATGAAAATATGAAAGACTGGATTAGTTTATACTGGATGTAACCCTATAAATGGAGATAAGACAATAATAAGAAATTGCCCATTGTCGTGGGTTGCTTTGAGGAGTAAATGAACTAATATATGTGAAACTACTAGCGTATGTATGACCTGAGAATTAGATGATCAAATAAATATCAATCTCCTAGAATACATGTAAAGCTTAAAGTGTCAATTATAATGTAATGGTATAACATTGTTCATTATTTTTCTACTATTATATACTATTTTATTTTAAGAAACAGTAAAGGTTTGATTCCCAGGAGAAATTAAGAATTTAAAAAATATCTGTGAAGCATTCCAAATGTTCTGAGATGTTGCTGGAAAGCAAAAAAGCAAAGCAAAGAAAAATAAAACCAATAAAAAAGAAAAAAAATTAAAAAATGCAGAACTCAATATTTCAAATTACTGACCTTCAGCATATTAAAACACCTGTCCTACTATGAAGACTGACTAAATACACAGTACAATACTATTAATTTATTCTTATTTTTTTACTAGTTTCTGAAACTTATAGGTTAGTTTGAAGTTTTCTTTTGAATCTTAGTGCAATTTCCTTTTAAAAAACATTGACGAGAGTGTTGTGGAATGAGCTGATTTATTCTCTTCATCCATCCATTGTGTTATGGAGATAAGGTTGCATAAAAAGTTATCAGCTTCCTTGATAGGGTCTATTTAATCTGAGACGTTTTCATTTTCTAAAATAAATTAGTGTTTTTTTGTGTGTTTTTTTGTTTTTTTTTTTAAGATTTTATTTATTTGACAGAGAGAAACACAGCCAGAGAGGGAACACAGGCAGGGGGAGTGAGAGAGGGAGAAGCAGGCTTCCTGCTGAGCAGGGAGGCTGATGTGGAACTCGATCCCGGGTCTCCGGGATCATGACCTGAGCCGAAGGCAGTCGCTTAACCAACTAAGCCCCTGAGGCACCCCATAATATAAGTTAGTTTTAAATAAATAAGCTACAGTGTATTTGGTTTTTGTTTGTTGCTGCTTTCATTGATATTATTTTTTTTAAGTTTTTAAGTTTTAGTTACTTAACATACAGTGTAATATTCATTTAAAGTGTACAATATAGTGATCCAGCACTTCCATAGGACACCCAGTGCTCATCAAGCAAATGCCCTTCTTAGTCTCCACCACCTATTTATTTATTTATTTATTTATTATTTTTTTAAAGATTTTATTTATTTGACAGACAGAAACACAGCCAGAGAGGGAACACAAGCAGGGGGAGTGAGAGAGGGAGAAGCAGGCTTCCCGCCGAGCAGGAAGCCTGATGTGGGACTCGATCCCGGGTCTCCGGGATCATGCCCTGAGCCGAAGGCAGTCGCTCAACCAACTGAGCCACCCAGGCGTCCCTCCACCACCTATTTAACCCATTCCCCCTGCCAACCTCCTCTCTGGTTACCATCAGTTTGTTCTCTATAGTTCAGGGTCTGTTTCTTGGTTGGCCTCCTTGTCACTCTCTCTTTTCTTTTCTCCTTATTCATTTACTTTATAAATTCCACATATGAGTGAAATCATATGGTATTGGTCTTTCTCTGACTGACATATTTCGCTTAGCATAGTACTCTTTAGCTCTGTCCACGTTATTGCAAATGGTAAGATATCATTCCTTTTTTATAGCTGAGTAATATTCCATTGTATATGTATACACCATATCTTCTTTATCCATTCATCAGTTGATAAAAACTTAGGCTGTTTCCATAGTTTGCTATTGTCAATAATGCTCCTATTAATATCAGGGTACATGTATATCTTTGAATTACTGTTATCGTATTCTTTGGGTCAATACATGATAGTGCAAACACCTGGTCACTTGGTTTAGTTCTATTTTCAATTTTTTGAGGAACCTCCATACTGTTTTCCAGAGTGGCTGCACCAGTTGGCATTTTCAGCAATAGTACAAGAGGGTTCTCCTTCCTCTACATCCTTGTCAGCACTTATTGTTTCTTGTACTGTTTATTTTAGCTATTCTAACAGGAGTGAGGTGATATTTCATTGTAGTTTTGGTTTGTATTTCCCTGATGACTATTGATGTTGAGCATCTTTTCATGTCTGTGGCCATCTGGATATCTTCTTTGGAAACCTGTCTGTTCATGTCTTCTATCCATTTTTTGACTACACTGTATTCATAAACTATAAAATTATTGAGAGTTTATCTAACCCAGAGTTCCTATTGATATTTGTGGTCTAGTTATTTATTGGGGGAGGAACAGAGGCTTCTGATGTACATTTTAAAGTGTTTAGAAGCATCTCTGATCTCTGTTCACTAGATGTCAGTGGCATCCTCCCTGTCTAGGACAACTCAGTGCACCCAAACATTGCCAAATGTCTCTTTGGAGGCAAAATTACCTATGATTGAGAACCACTGCACTTAGTCAAGACTATTTCTTTGTCCATAAGGCAAGTGAAACCCATCAGAGTCAGGTCACTGTCTGAATATATTGGAATAATAATTTGGTAAGAACATCTCAGACAAGATTTTATTTTGTTCTGCATTATTCCTCTAATGTTGATTTAGTTCAAAGATCTGCTGTAGGAACCCAGAAAATAAATGCATAATTTTAATAAAGTAAGCACAGAAATTTAAAGCTGAATGAATATATATTCTGAAGTGAACTATAGTTGAGAAAAATAATAAAATAGGGTGTTTATGGTCATCACATCTTATGAGATTTATTTTTCTGTTTCTGTCCATGGTGAGAAAGAGAGAATGTTACCAGAGAAGTTATATTACATTTCAGTTACAAGAAAGCAAAGTAGTATACAAACTTAAAATCCTAAAAATGGTGTTCCTTCTATAATAATATCTGCATTTCAATACAGCTCTCTATTCAAGTCAGAAATAAAGTCTATATGTCAATTCTACATCTTTATTACCCTTATATTGAGCATTGGAGGGCAGGAACAAGTGAAATTCATGCAAGAGTTAAAAAATATTATTTTTTTTCTAGTGACATGAAACCAAAAATAATTATTGATCATGTTTAAAAGATATCTTCAAAAGAATACATCCATAAGTAATTTTTGCATGAGAAATAAATAAAAATACTTTCTTGAAACACATGAGATGCTTGCCAAGTTGATAGAGACTGGGTCTGAGTATTAATTGAGAATCCATACTTCCTCTTAGCTGCTAAGCATGGTGAGGATATGCCATAATTTATAACTTATACATTGTTATTAGTTTTAAGTAAGTATGTATATGCTTCCTTTCATTGTTAAATAAACATAGTCATACATGTTTATAAAAACCAGGATTTTATCATAGCCTATCATTTTCCTCCTATAAGGAGGTAAAAGATTTTATGCTCCACAGAAATCATTTCCATTTTATGTGTTCTTGAGCAAACTAGAGAAAAATTTCCTGGCACCACCTCCTGTTGTCATCCTTCCTCACAGATGGAGGCAACATCAAGTATACTATTCTCATCAGTGTTTATTCCATTTTGAGATAATGTATGATAATCTGGCTGGATCATCCATCATAGCTGAGAAGCAGGATATGTCACTTTTAAAGTGTATTCTTAAGGAGGTAACAAACTCTCCTTCTTCCTATCAGAGGATAGGGTCTAATACCCATATGTCATGGCCAAACTCTGTTTTAACGTTTTCCTGCAAATTCACTAGCTGGGGCAGCATGAGCTTCTAAAGCTTGGTTTTGAGGCTGAAAAACAAGCCTTACAATTGAGACCATACAAGAAGATGAAACCCTGGGATTGCCACAGAAGGATACCACCACACATCAGGGTGAGCAAAGGCTGGAATCCAAATCTGCCAGGTAGAACTATAAAAACGTCAGAATATGTGTTTAGTTGCCCTGTCAGCATTTGTTTTGGTTGTACATTGCTCTGCTACAAAACCTAGTGGTGAAAAATAGCCACCATTCATTTTGCTCAGGAATCTACCATGTGGGAAGAGCTAGATAAAGATAGTATCCTTGCTCCCCAGTGTCTGGTATCTTACATGGGATCACTTGTATAGCTGGGTCTAGAATAGCTGGAGGTCAGCAGGGCATCTCTTTTTCATGCAGTCTTAGGGCACTTTCTTTTGGTCTTTCCAAATGTTCTCGTCAATAAATGGCCTTAGGATAATTCTAGAGCGAGTGTTCCAAAGACTAAGGCAGATGCTGCTAGCTTCTCATGTCCTAGCCTGGGAAGTCCCAGAGCATCACTCCTTTTGTCTTCTGTTAAGAAGTAAGTCATGAAGGTAACCCCAGATTCAAGCGGAGGTGTGTCAATGAATTTACAGTCATCTTTGGTCCACCGCAGCATGGTATCGTAATTGATTTTCTCAACTTCTCAACCCTGTATACTTTTCGTAGCCAACAAAGAAATAATTTTGGGGTTTTTTTGTTGTTATTTTTTTTCTTTTTAAAGAACTAATTTTGAACAAATTAGGCCTCCACACTAATTCTTTCTTTCCTATTCCAAAATGATGGCTTCCATGATCTCTACCACACTACGTCAGTGATCCTTCCATTTGCACTAAAAAGTACTGCCGGTGTGACCCCTGACATTACTGCAGGAGCAAGTATGTGCATTTAGGATTGTGAACATAACAAAAAGTTATGATGATGCTTGAAGCCTTTTGCTGAATCAGGAGTCAAACCCTCTAAGACTCCTCCAAAAGAAGATGTCCATGGATGGTGATGGTACACTTTAACCATCATCTGGGCTTTTCACCAATTCAGAAGGCTGCTGATGTTGATCTATATGCAACACAAGTCATGAACCAGGATGCATATACCTCCTTGGCTGCTTAACAGAAGAATTCTGAAGTATGAATTTTCCAGGCCTAGTATTCCGGGCTAATTACTTGCCCCCCAAAATTGGATGGACTTCTTGATTATTTGGTGTAGCATATCTATCAGACTTCAGTTGTTTTGTCAGCTCATTCACTTCATCTGATAAAAAGACCACTACTGAAGTTGTAGTTAGGTCCTCTTCACTTCTTAGAAACCTGAGAAGTACTGCCCCTTAACATCCAAACCAAAGTATGGTTGTGAAACTGTAGGTCGTGGAAGAAGTGTGGAAACGTGAGGATGATTAAATGACAAGGCCCAGGGTGCAGACCATGTTCGCATGTGGCTGACATGGGCAGACACTTGTCCACATAAAAGGATTGGCCCTTATAGGAGCAAATCGTCCAGTAAATAAGGTGTCGTGTGAGTCGACCATCCCCTAGTTGTCATCACCATCATGAAAATAAATAGAATATAAACAAGGCTAAAATCTATGGCTCCAGTGTAAAACTGGGTAATTTTGCTTAGAAATTTTTCTAATGACCATCTCAGTGAGTGTGGTAGGCAGAACAAGGGCCATCCAAAGATGCCACCTCAACATTTATATGTTCGGAAGCATCAGTGTCTCCATGACTTGTTGAAGATCAAGAACCACTGGTCCAAACCTCATAAATGCAAATACAATAAATTAGACAGAAGCCTGACGTACTAGTTCAGGCTTCTTGGTTAAGGAAACATCACCTTTCTTCCTGGCTTAATCAGGTGAATGGAGTCTAACTGCTGATGCTGAAGCTTTCGACGTGTGGCTTCACTGCCTCCTCACCTCATCATTTTCCTTTACTACTTTCACATTGATCTGTAGCTGAATTCCATGCAACATTGCAAGAAGACAGCTTGTAAGGAATCACTCTTGAATAAGTTAATCCTTACCTGTCATTTCTGAGGAATAACCCACCTATCTTAGTTGTTTATATTAATAAGTATTGATTCACATTTCACTAGTGAGTATATTTTCACAGAATTTATGTCAGCCACTACAATCAGTTTGAGGGCTGGCATCCTTTTATGGAGAAATAGGCAATTGTTGATTATTCTGCTTGTGATGCAAGGTTTTCATTGATTATTCTGGAATGCAATTCAATTATTCATTTATATTTGGCATCTTCAGTTATTCACACAGGCACAAATATCTTAATTGATCCTTTCATATTTTATCATTTTACAACTATTATTTATTTCACTTAAAACTGTAAATATAGTGAGTAGATTAATGTAAAATATATTCAGTTTTTCAGCTAATACTTATTGCACAACTTGAAACACCAGGCATTCTTAGACACTTGGCTATGGGACTCTGATAAAAAGCTTGTACAGGATGTAAACTGTGACTTATATTTATAAAACAAGGTTAAAGAATGTCTGTGATCTTGAGTGGGAAGAGGGCTAAATGGTAGCACTTGCAAGACTTAGGTCTAAATGTTGAAAAATGCCAAGTATATTCTAAGAATGGCATGCTAATAATTCTTAAATTTCTCAATTTCTAATTCTTACCTGAATAACAAATCATTCTTCATATGATTGAACTTTGCACTATGAAAATGAAATTATAAAACCTTTTAAAATAATGATGGAAATCCTAATGTCCGTTCTAGGGTGCCTGGAGGCTAAATTGGTTAAGGTCTGTCTTCAGCTCAGGTCATGATCTCAGGATCCTGGACCAGTCCCACATTAGTGCTCCCTACTCAGTAGGAAGTCTGCTTCTCCCTCACTACCCCTTCTCCCTGTTCATGCTCTCTCTCCCACTCTCTCTCTCTCTCAAATAAGTAAATAAAAATCTAAAACAAAATAAACCCCTAATATCTGTCTTAGGTTATCTATTGCTTTACAATGTGTTTTAAGGTTACATGGATATTCTCACCCTCCTCTCCTCTCACTATCTCTATCCCTTTCCCCTCCCTTCCTTCTCCCATTCTTTCCCTCCTTCCTCCCTTCCTCCCTTCCTTCCTTCTTCCTTCCTTCCTTCCTTCCTTCCTTCCTTCCTTCCTTCCTTCCTTCCTTCCTTCCTTCTGTCCTTTCTTCCTTTGATATTTAATACTGGATTTCATGGATACATATAGAACAATACATATTTTAATTCAATGTCACCAGAATTCTATGAATGATATATGAGAATCTTAATACAATGGGGTTTTCAGTGTATAATCACCAATTAATATACTGATAAGTTACCCATATGTCAAACTTCAAATATCACTCTTCTGAGAAGCTGTAAATTAATGTGAATAGTGATTTTGTTTTGGAATATTGAACAAATTATTCCCCATCTATTTCTTGAAATGTGAATTATTTGTTAACTTTAAGAACCACTTTTCCACACAGAAGGGTCTTTTCACTGCTAATGTTCTATTATTTTATTTAACACATGATGTTTTGCTATAATAAACATAAAAATCAACTTTGTTCCTTACATTTGGATTCAAATTCCAAAGCAGGATAATCTAATTATATAACTAGTAAATTATAACAATCACTTCTCTAAGGGCTCTTAAAATTGCCATAATATATAATCCCATTCAATTAAACTGACTGTGTTTTAAATTGAATTTGTAGATTTCTTTTTATTTTCTCAAGCTTATTAGGTCAACAGCAAGAATATAAATGCTTGAGGCACCTGGGTGGCTCAGTTGGTTAAGCGACTGCCTTCCACTTAGGTCATGATCCCGGAGACCAGGGATCGAGCCCCACATTGGGCTACCTGCTCGGCGGGAAGCCTACTTCTCCCTCTCTCACTCTCCCTGCTTGTGTTCCCTCTCTCACTGTGTTTCTCTCTGTCAAATAAGTACAATCTTTTTTTAAAAAAAGAATATAAGTGCTTTATGTTTTAATACATGAATATATAAATATGGTGAATTCCAAATTGTCTTATTCCTTTATCCTGTTCAAAATCATTCTAACATTCTTGGGCCCCTGGGTGGCTCAGTGGGTTAAGCCTCTGCCTTCAGCTCAGGTCATGATCTCAGGGTCCTGGAATCGAGGCCCACATCTGGGCTCTCTGCTCAGCAGGGAGCCTGCTTCCTCCTCTCTCTCTTCCTGCCTCTCTGCCTACTTGTGATCTCTCTCTCTGTCAAATAAATAAATAAAATCTTAAAAATTATTAATAAAATAAAATAAAAAATAAAATCATTCTAACATTCTCTTCAATTTTCAACAAAACACCCAGTTCTAAGTCAGTTTCTGATTAGATATTTGATGTTTGTTTCACAAATGTGATCAGTCTAATGATATAACACGTTCTTTTAAACTTGGGGTTTTGTGAATTCAAGTTTGTCATTTTTATAATAAATCTAACCTTCCTAGTATCTGAAATACTTCTCTATTTTTGAAGGAACTATCCCATCTCAAGAAAGTCAGAGATTCCATCATTTCAGAAAACTTAAGTTGTATACTAGACAAGATATTTCTGGCCAGCAAATATAGGATTTTCTTCTTGCCATTGACACTGATCCCTTATGCAAGTTATTGTAGCAATGACTTTACAAATTATGAAACAGTTGGTGTTAGAGTATGTGCCATTGATTAAGCTACATTTAACCATATTTCTTTCTTTATTCCTACTTCTAATTTGCAACTCTAATTCATTATGTAGCCAACTCCATTCCTCACTGTTTAGTTGGATTCTGAAATCCTTTCCTCTCATTACATGGCAATATATTCTATTTTGTATATAAAGATGCTCTAATGTTTTTTTTAATCTTCACAACTGCATATAATTTGTGATAATTATTTGGTTTTTGTACAATATTTAGATTGACATGACTTCATTTTTTTATTTATCTGCATATATTGTAACTTACTCTGCTTTCATGTTAAAATTAACAGCACACTTTAACAAAACCATCCACCTCCTTCTCCCATACATACAGTAATTAATATATTATTTGTATGATTAAGAAAGCCAAATATAAACTATGCAAAAAGCTAATAAAGCTATGTGAAATATATGTAAAATCTCCACAGTGTCTCATGTGTCTTATGCTTCAGTAGAATGAAAGCTATAAAAGAATTATGACATAATCCACAGCTCTGTGAAGTCCATTGAATTATTAGAGAAAAGAAAAACATACTGCTTTATACAAATAAAACAAAAAATAGTTTATAGTTCAATTAATTCTCTGTGTGTAAAATCACATAAAATTTTAAATTATTGTTAAAGTTTGGAGAGTATGATGTCATACATTACTTTATGTCAGTCTCATAAGGAATGAGTGAGGTTGATAGAATAGGTGTGAATGTCCCCATTTCACAGGAAAAAAAGACAATCTCAGCTGTTTCATCATCAGAACATTTGAAGATTTGTCTGAATAGCATATATTCAAGTGGAACACATTTCTTTAGTTCCTGTGTTGCATTTATTCTCTGTTATATCTTGAGGTATAACTTGGGGTTATATGAGTGATTTATTTATATATGAGTGATTTATTTATAAAAGGAAGTGCATTTTACCAAAGTGAAGGCAAAGGCATCTAATGAATGGTGATTGAGAAGACCTGCAGGGGTATGATTAGCCCCAGTCTCAAGAGACCAGAAAATATGCTAATGATCCAGCCTGTGGACATCTGAGATTCACATCTACACATGAGTTACAGTGCATGTCCCCAAAAGAAAAGCAACCAATCATTAAAAAATCTCCTTCTTCAACAATTAGTCTTTAAAGAATGGTCTTCTCACTAGAAATTCTGCTTATTCTGGACTTTGTTGTCAATATTTTTAAGAAGTAGTAATGTAGGTTTACGTAAAACTTTTAATATTTCCTATCTCCCTAAACTAAAAGAATCTGTGACCAGCTGTATGATTTCAGGATTGTTGCCAAATAGGCACAAAACAATCTCCTCACTTGTGGGTTTTTTAGTATTTCAAAGGTTTTGGATGTTCTCATTCTATGGGAAAAAGGGCAATATTTACATAATACTTATGTTCAGTATTTTTGTGCATGCTTGTGTGTCTACAGTACTTAATATTTGGTTTATATAGTATTGTAAGGCTACTTGCACATTTATGGAAACTACTTTTTAAAATACAATATTTGAGAATTACAATTTGTGATATCATTAAAATTACAATTTGTTAAAATTACAATTTTAACAATATCACAAGGAAAACTATTCCCTTCATATCTATATAATACTATTTTGAAAATATTTTAGATATAATTTTATTTTGTAAATTCAATGATAATATTTTAAGAATTTGAGTTTGTCGCTGTATCCTGTCTCTAATAAAACCAGGGTATGCACACAGAACATTTGATTCTCAGAGCTTAATACTGGTTTTGCTACAAACTGATACTTCCTACTACAACCCTAGTGTTCCCGGATATAATAGACTTCAAATCAATTTGTATTGTTTTTAAATTAGACTATCTAAGCTATAAGGTTGTTGTCGATAGTGGGTTTTTTACATTTTTATTTGTTATTATTGTTTAAGTTTTATTTTTTGTGTTATCTGATTTTTTTGCTTCCTTTGTCTTATAAGCAAGTTTTATTTTTTTTAAGATTTTATTTATTTATTTGAGAGATAGAGAGTGAGTGAGAGACAGAATGAGAGACAACATGAGAGGGGAGAAGCTGACTCCCTACAGAGCCAGGAGCCTGATGCAGAACCCGATCCCAGGACTCCAGGATCATGACCTGAGCTGAAGGCAGTGGCTTTAAGCAACTGAGCCACCCAGGTGCCCCTTATAAGCAAGTTTTAGTAATGAATTCTTCAGTATGTCATTTCAAATTATAAGTACATGCATACACTTATAAAGTTATAGAATTGTGAATTTAAATATATAACAATATTTTATGCAATAATCAGTTTTATATTCATTGTATATAATATTTTATAATAACAACACATATCTGATACATATAATTTCAGTATCTCACCTCAAACCCTGCCTCTTGACATTGGATTTTGGGGGTTTTGAATTAATGCTAATAAAAAACAAAGATGCAATGGTGAAGTTATCCAAAGATGCAAAAGGGAAGGGCTTTCAAATTAAATTGCACAGCTATTTTTTGATTGGCATTAAAAATATTAAATGAAGAAAAGATTGTTTTACGTTTTCCTCTCAATCCAGTTCTTATGGAGGACATGGTCATTGATATTCCAAGTAGAGAATTTGAGCAGAAGATGAGTCATTAAAAAGTCCTCATGTTTGAGATTTGGAAAGGAAAGGGGTTGCATGTTATGAAAGTCAGTATCATGAGTTAACTAGGTGTTGAAAAGTAGCAACAGTCTGGCCAGAAGATAAGGGAATAATTTCTATCACAAGGAGCCACAGTGTGTAGCCTATGTAAGCAGAGAACTTGTTTCTCTCCTAGCCTGAGTCAGAGATTTGGTATGAGGCATATTTGGGTTTGACTGTCAGTCTTACCAATTAATACTGTCTTGATCTAAAAGGGTTTCTTTCCCTTAATATTCATGACATGGAAACTGAGAGGCTGGGCATGAAATTATTTCTAGTTTCAAGAATTTGAGTCACTGTAAGTAGATCATCTAGTACACTGCTGAAGTTAATTTCTTTTCTTCAACTAACTACAGGGTAAACACAAACTCCCCAATACTATTGTGGATACTGGATCATGGAGGAAATTATACACATATATTTTTCATCTGACTGATATCAACTTATTCTGCAACTGAAAAGCTCTATAAACCCGAATGCATGGCAGGTTGGAACCATACGGGGGTGAAGGAATTCCTTCTGGTAGGTTTAACTGAAAATCCTAATTTACAGATCCCTCTTTTTTTGCTGTTCAGCCTTATTTATTTCACCACTCTAGTAGGTAACTGGGGAATGATTATCTTGATCTGGTTAAATGCCCAACTTCATACTCCTATGTACTTCTTCCTTAGCAACCTCTCTTTTTGTGATATCTGCTATTCTACTGTCTTTGCTCCAAAGATGTTGGTCAATTTCCTATCAAAACATAAGTCCAGCACATTTTCTGGTTGCATTCTACAGAGTTTCTTTTTTGCAGTATATGTAACCACAGAGGGAATCCTCTTATCTATGATGGCTTATGACCGCTATGTGGCAATAGCCAATCCCTTATTGTATACAGTCATAATGACCCAAAGGGTTTGCATTCAGATGGTCCTTGCATCTTACTTGGGTGGGCTCATTAACTCGCTCACGCACACAATAGGTTTACTCAAACTAGACTTCTGTGGTCCTAACATTGTGAATCATTATTTCTGTGACATTCCCCCTCTTCTGAGACTCTCTTGTTCTGATGCTCATAACAATGAAATGCTACTTTTAATATTCTCTGGGGTCATTGCAATGTTCACTTTCACTATCATCATGGTCTCATATACGTGTATCATCATTGCCATCCAGAGGATCCGTTCAGCTGAGGGGAGGCGCAAAGCCTTCTCCACTTGTGCCTCTCATCTGACTGCTGTGACATTATTCTATGGGTCTGTGACCTTTAGTTACATCCAACCAAGTTCTCAGTATTCCCTGGAACAGGAGAAAGTCTCTGCTGTGTTTTATACATTGGTGATCCCCATGTTAAACCCACTGATTTATAGCCTACGAAATAAGGATGTGAAAGATGCAGCCAAAAGGTCAGTATGGTGGAAGAGAAATCCCACCTGACCCAATCTTTTCCACAGCTTTGTTAACCTAATATTAAATAGATAAACTTTCTTTAAAATGGTGTCACAGACACAAACACCAACAAAACTATAATCAAGGTAGTTTCATGAAATTGAAGATGTGGATGTTGAGATTGACATGAAGACTGAAAAACACTGTATTTTACCATTCATTGTTTTGTGACTTAACAGTTTCATTTTATCATGAGCCAGTATAATTTTTTCCTAAAAAATTCTGATACTAAACTCTGAAAGAACTCACCATGGATTTAAAAGACCCTGACATTGATTCAAATGAAAAGATCACTCCAACAATAGGAATTTATCAAATGCATTCTTATCTCAGAGGAAAAGTGAAATAGCCTCTTGGTGTGATTTTCTTGGATCAGATCTTTCTTGTTGTTGTTGTTGTTCTCAAAATGCTGTCATCCAAATAAAGACATATATCTCCATTTTTGTATTTGAATTACGTATTTAATATCTTAGAATATAGAAAAAATTAACTATCATTAGTTATAATTTATTCATTAAACACACTTCTTTTTTTTTTTTAAGATTTTATTTATTTGACAGAGAGAAACACAGCCAGAAAGGGAACACAAGCAGCAGGAGGGAGAGAGGTAGAAGCAGGCTTCCCACTGAGCAGGGGGTTGATCCCGGGACTCCAGGATCATGACCTGAGCTGAAGGCAGAGGCTTAACCATTGAGTCACCCAGGAGCCTCTCATTAAACACACTTCTGTTTAGTACCTTTACTTGTACCCATTACTCTGTGAGAGCCAAATATTAAGAGATTTAAGATATGGGGCAAAAGTTGTTAGAGGAACAGGTAATGGAGGGATATCGTAAGTGAGTTTTCAAAGTATTGTGTGAAGATGAATCCAGTGCCTGATGTTACATCTCAAACTTTTGGAAAGCATGACTGTGTACTGGATAATATAAAATAATATTATGTCATTACTATTATAAAGAAATATATGTATATGTAAATGAGTATATATATATATATATATATATATATATAGTAAGATAGAGATCAAGAGACTGATACAGCAAATAAACAATTTCAGTTAGTATCTATAGGTAAAGAACAAAAGAGAGATCATTTAAATATTCTTGCAAATCTCTTATTCTTGAATGTATTCTATAAGTTTGAAATGTTTCAAAATAAAAAAAAGGAAAATATGCCCTTTTACTTCTAGATGGAGTAACTTGTGATCAAAAGAACAGCTGTGCAAAAATGACGACAAAAGCAAGATAAGTTAAGACATTATCTGTTGAATAAAGTGAGCAATTATTGAAGAAAAGAGAGTTGAAGGACTTATGTTTCAGAGAGGCATGAACTTGGAGATGCAGGGTGACTTAGTCTCACTGCTTCAGGCAACACTTGACAATGCAGGCTAGGCTTCCCTGGAGGGCTCTGGAAAGGGTTCACCAGACTCAGAAGAGTTTTGACAGATATTTTTTCAGGTTTCACCACACAGTGGCATTTCTTCTCAGGGCATTAGCCATATTTTGGGTCTGAGCAGGCCTAAAGACCTGGTAAACAAACAAACAGAGGGATGAATACACAATAGACTAGATAGATGATATAGATATTTTATAGATGATTAGATAGATAATAGATTATAGATGATAGATAGATAGATAGATAGATAGATAGATAGATAGATAGATAGATAGATGATAGATTTAAATGGAGAACTTCTGGGGCACCTGGGTGGCTTTCAGCTTGGGTCATCATCGTAGGGTCTAGAGATGGAGCCTTGTGCTGGGCTCTGTGATGAGTGTAGAGCCTGCTTAAGATTCTCTTTCTCCCTCTCCCTATGCTCCCCTCTCCCTAAATAATAAAGAAATAAATGGACAACTTCTGAAAAATAGGAATGTTTGGTGATGTCCCCTCCCTCTCCCTATGCTCCCTTCTCCCTAAATAATAATGAAATAAACGGAGAACTTCTGAAAAATAGGAATGTTTGGTGATGTCCCCAACAATACAAATATTAAAAATTGCTGTCTATCAAAAGCAGGGGCTCCTGTGCCCTTTAACAGTTCTGGGGGAAGAGAAAACAGTGGTCCTTTCATCAGTTATGTGGTCTGAGGAGATGAACTGGAGTATATTGGCACTTAAACATGAAGCTCTTTCCCCTTCCTCCCCTCATAGAGAATTGGATGTGATGGAAGGTGGACAGTGTAAGACACTGGTTTGAGCCACAGGGGTAGACCGAAATCTCCCACACTCTTGCTGTCCTCAGAAACACAAAATCTTGCTAGAAGGATGAGCTACCAAAAAATGAAATAAGTTTCCTCCCCAGAACATTTGCCAGATTCTGATCTTGCTATAAACCAGGCAAAAAGGGCTAGAGTTGTCTTTGTGAGGCATAAAAGATTCAGATTTTTGCAGATTCAAATGGAGCTGCAAAGGCAGTAATATTTTTTCTTAGTGTTTAGTTGCTTGGTTGATAATGTCCCACCGGAGGGAGAGGCCTGTATCACAAAGAAGGCTAGCAACCCCTTCAAGATATTGGTTGTAGTTTAAAGATACGCACACATACCTTGCTTTATTATGCCTCACTTTATTTAACTTCACAGCTACTGTGTTTTTTACAAATTGGAAGTTCATGGCATTCCTACATCAAGCAAGTTTATCAATATCAGTTCTCCAAGAGCATTTGTTCACTTTGTATCACTGGGTCACATTTTGGTAATTCTTGCAATACTTCATACTTTTACAATATTGTCATATTTGTTACAGTGATCTGTACAGTAGTCTGTTACAATGGTGACAACTAGCTGAAGGCTCAGATAATGGTTAACATTTTATAGTAATAAAGTATTTTTGAATTAAGGTATGCATGCTGGCTTTTTTTAGATGCAGTGTTATTGCACACTTGCTAGACGATAGCGTAATATAAACATAAGTCTTATATAACTGGGAAGGAAAAAACTCATTTGACTCACTTCATTGCAGTGTTCTGGAACTGAACCCACAACATCTCCAAGGGATGCTCATATAGGGCAGGGAGCTAAGTTCACACCACCCAAGAATTAAAACTTAATTTTCTACAGTGTTTAAGGCTAGAGAGAGAGAGAAATCCCACCTCTTAGCCATGATCTTGGGAAATCTACCCCCAAACAGGGAGAAGGCGGAAGAAAATTGAGGTCTAACTTCAACCCAGTCCAGAACCAGCGCAAATAATATTTGAATTAACTTAGTCAGCCTCTCATCCATTATGTTTTTTTTTTAGAAAGAATGAAGCCCTCCCTGTTGGAAAGTAATGTCATCTTCACCTTCTATGTATCTTTAATCACATGCAAAGAACCAGAAATTATTTTTAAAAAGAGTAAGAAAGAGTGGGAAAACACAAAATACAAGCAGGGTCACAGAAGAGCTACTAAACTTAACTTTAACTCACATCATACATGAAGATTGATTTAAGCCGGATCATAGAAATAAATGTGAGAAAGATGAAAAAAAAAAATAGAGCCTCTAAAATAAAACATAAGTCTGTGTTTTCATAACACCAAAATGGGTCTCTCTCTCCCTCTGCCTCTCAAATGAATAAATAAAAAAAAGAAATAAGGGTATACAGGGATGCCTTGGTGACTGAGTTGGCTAATCGTCTGCCTTTACTCAGGTGATGATCCCAGGTTCCTGAGATTGAGTCCCGCATCAAATCCCTTGCTCAGCTGGAAGCCTGCTTCTCCTTCAGCCTGCTTCTCCTTCTGCCTGCAGCTCCCTGGGCTTATGCTTTCTCTCTCTCTGACAAGTAAATTAAAAACAAACAAACAAACAAACAAACAAAAAATCAAAAACAACTTTTTTAGAAAAGGATATACAAATAGTAAAATGAAAAGAACAATGGTAGACTAGATATGTTTTATTTATTTATTCTTTCTCCAAATTTTTATTTACACTCGTTGCTTAACATACAGTGTAATATTAGTTCATTTATAAAATTGAGTGATCCAACACTTATATACAACTCCCAGTGAGGTTTTATTTTAAATGAGGATGGCTGTCCCTAGAAATACATCATTATAAGACTAAAAAGGCAAGCCACAAAATATGAAAAAAATATTCATAGAGTGTATACTGGCAAAAGATTCATCCAAAATATATTAAGAAGAACTACCAGTCAATAAAAGGCAAATAAGACAACTGAATATGGGGGGAAAAAAAACACAGAATAATGTTTATATAAAAGTCATTCAAAATAACCAATAAGTATATGTAAAAATGTTTAATATCATTACTCACACATTTCTGACAGATGTATGAAAACGGTTCAGGCATTTTGGAGAACTGTGTAATGGTAAACTGAATATATGGCTAACTTATGTCCCAAGATTTCCCAAATATGAGTGTGTACTTTCACAAACATACATGAACAATAATGTTCTCAGTTTTATTCATAATATTTTTATTTATAAATTAGAACAAAATTCCAATCACTTTAAGGGAATAAATCAATAAATCTTGATATATTTGCAAAATAGAAGGCTAAACACATTTTTTTTAAAAAGCCACTGATATACAATAGGATAAATGAATGTCATAAATGTTATGCTCAATAAAGGAGAGCAGAAACAAAAAATCCGTATGTTAAAAAAAAGTCCATGTGTAGGATTCCATTTGTGTAAGGTTTAAAACAGATAAATTTAAGTTATGGTAATTTAATTATGAAGGAGCATTCTGTAGTGCTGGAAATATCTATATTGTTATGATCTTTGTGGTGTTTTTGCTCATGTACATATACACAAAATTGAAATAAATTGTCTACTTGTAGGGCCTGGGTGCCTCAGTTAGTTAGGCATCTACCTTCAGCTTAGGTCATGAACCCAGGATCAAGGCCCACATCAGGGTCCCAGCTCAGTGGTAGTCTGCCTCTACCCTTCTCTGTGACCCTCCCCGCTACTCACATTTTTTTCTCTCTCTCTCCCTCTGCCTCTCAAATGAATAAATAAAAAAAAGAAATCTGAAATAAATTGTATACTTAATATCAGGGCACTTTACAATGTGTTTATGTGTGTAGACACATGTGTATATAATTCTTGAACAAGTGTTCAGAGGAAAAGATAAAAAATGGAATATCAATGACAATATGGAAAACAAAGGAAAGGGTAAATTGGAAATTTGAGGGTAATTATAAATTGTGATTGAATTTTGACTGTACAACAGTAATAATATTTTATTAGGAGGTTTAAAATAAATATAATACAAACGCATGCAAACAATAATGGAAAATCAGTGTGGATCAATGGAATTAAATCTTCTAAGGCTTTAATAAGAAAAGTTAATATGGAACAGAGTGCATTATATTTAATATTTCAAATTTCAAAATTTAAAATGGAAGGCAAGGGGCGCCTGGGTGGCTCAGTTGGTTAAGTGACTGCTTTCGGCTTGGGTTATGATCCCGGAGACCCGGGATCGAGTCCCATATCGGGCTCCCTGCTCCGCAGGAAGCCTGCTTCTCCCTCTCTCACTCCCCCTGCTTGTGTTCCTTCTCTGGCTGTGTTTCTCTCTGTCAAATAAATAAAATATTAAAAAAAATAATAAAAAATAAAAATAAAAAAATAAAAAAATAAAATGGAAGGCAATCCATAATATAGTAAATGCAGAATTTGGAACAATGAAAAATATAAATTGAGATATCTTACAAACTTAACAAGCAAAACATTTCCTAAATAAGACATTAAAAGTTCTGACCATTAAAGAGAAATTAAGGAACATTGAATTATACTGATACTTAAAAATATATTTATAGGGGCGGCTGGGTGGCTCAGTTGGTTAAGCGACTGCTTTCGGCTCAGGTCATGATCCCGGAGATCCGGGATCGAGCCCCACATCAGGCTTCCCACTCGGCAGGAAGCCTGTTTCTCCCTCTCTCAGTCCCCCTGCTTGTGTTTCTTTCTCTCAAATAAATAAATAAAATCTTAAAAAAAAGAAAAAAATATATAGAGAATAAAAAGGTAAATCAGAGTCAGTGAAAATAGTTTCCTTACATATATATGAAACTATAATAAAAATATATAATGAAATATTACAAACCAATAAAACTAAGATAGATAACATAATAGAAAAAAAGTTGAGGATGGGGACAAAGTACTCGTAATGCGCATGACACAATAAATATCAGAAAATTCCCGGGGTGCCTGGGTGGCTCAGTTGGTTAAGTGACTGCCTTCAGCTCAGGTCATGATCTCGGAGACCGGGGATCGAGTCCCACATCAGGCTCCCTGCTCGTCGGGAAGCCTGCTTCTCCCTCTCTCACTCCCCCTGCTTGTGTTCCCTCTCTGGCTGTGTTTCTCTCTGTCAAATAAATAAAATCTTTAAAAAACAAAAACAAAAAAACCTCCCAACTTCAAGTAAAAATAGTTGCTCGACTTTATTAGTAATCTGGGGAATAAAATATGACAAGAAAAATAGAATATGGTATCGGGGCACCTGTAAGTTGGTGGAGTGAGTGACTCTTGATCTTAGGACTGTGAGTTCAAGGCCTATGCTGGGTGTAGAGATGACTTAAAAAAATAGTATCTTAAAAAAAAAAGAGTATACAATATCAAGTACTGAAGATAGGGAGCAGCTACAACTTTCATAAAGTACTGATGGAGATGTTAGGACAAAAACTTCGAAATAAATAGTTGTCAATACTTAACAAAGATGCACATACAAAATGCCGAGCAGCAATGCTGTATCACATATAAAGTGTAATTTTTATAGAAATTTACAAAACCTACAAAGAAACAGAAAAATGTAATACATTGTACTCAGGAAAGAAAAAAGTCAGTAGACACTGACTAACCCAGATGTCCGATGGAGCAATAGAAGACCTCAGAGTACTATTATAAATAATATGTTCAGATAACTAAGAAAATACATTAAAAATTAAAGGAAAGTGTTATAGTAAGTATTCATCAAATAGAGCATCTCAATAAAAA
>PITA01027716.1:0-20518 GCA_004023965.1 Spilogale gracilis | reverse complement strand
TATGGGGATTTTCCAGTTTCCCAGACTTGCAGGGTCCCCTCTTTGCGATGATCTTCTTCTCCCATATGACCATCCTAGCCGCAAATGTGTCCATAATGCTGGCCGTCAAGCTCAGTCACAACCTTCACACCCCCATGTACTTTTTCCTCTGTGGCCTGTCCTTTTCAGAAACCTGTTCCACTATGGCAGTCATCCCTCGAGTGTTAGTGGACTTGCTGTCTGACAACAAGACCGTTTCTCTTCCTGAGTGTGCCACGCAGATGTTTTTCTTCGGTGGCTTAGCAGCGAATAACTGCTTCATCATGGCTGCCATGTCCTATGACCGCTACACTGCCATTCACAACCCACTTCTCTACCCCATCCTGATGACCCATAAGATCTGCTTTCAGTTCATCATGGCCTCTTGGACGCTTGGGTTCCTGGTTTCTCTGGGCATCGTCATCACTGTATTCACGTCGTCTTTCTGTGACTCCAACATCATCCAGCACTTCTTCTGTGATATCTCCCCTGTGGTCTGCCTTCCCGTCGGGAAACAGCCATTTTTGTGCTCTCTGCCTTTGTGTTGGTGGGCAGCTTTGTGCTCATCGTGACGTCCTACGTCTTCATTGTGTGCACAGTTGTGAAGATGCCCTCCGCCCAGGGGAGGTATAAGGCCTTCTCCACTTGCTCCTCTCACCTCACCGTGGTGTGCATACACTATGGATTTGCTGACTTTGTCTACCTGAGGCCCAAGGATAGGGACTCGTTCCTTGAGGACATGCTGATGGCTGTCACATACACAGTGCTGACACCGCTGCTTAACCCCATCGTGTACAGTCTCAGAAACAAAGAAATGCAGATGGCCCTAAGGAAGGTGCTAGGCAAGACAGAGAAGTTCATCCCTCAGATGGGGACTAAAAGGACACTGGACACTTAAAAAACTGCAGATAAATAAAAGTGGGGAAAGTGGAGTATTTCCAGTGAAATCATCACTTTGTGTACAAAGCAATTAAAGTGCATTTGAATTGCCTGACATACCCTGGTCACACTCCTTTCCTACTACAAAACCAGATGTAGTTTTCAAATATTTTAAAATGAAAAAAAGATTTTAAAAATGTTGTTACACACATGCATATATACACACATACTCATATGTATGTAGTAAACATATTGAAAAACAGTTTAGAAAACTATTTTCATAAACATTGTTGCCTTTGGAAGAAGGAAAAAATGTAAAATGGAAAAGGAGCAAAACAAAGGGGAGAGTGAGTCATCAGGAGAAAAGGAAAACCACTAATTTACTTAAAAAAGGAGAAACTACAAAGTTTTTTATTTGAAATGAGTGAAAGTCCATCAATAGAGAAAAATTTAAAGGAATTTTAAGAATGACTTGTACAGCTCTATTCAAAGACATAAGGAAACTTAGAGCAGAATGGATGAATTTCTGGAAAAATAAACGGATGAAAATTATCACAAAGGAGACATTTTTAACATGCCAGATTTCAGGAATAATATAGAAGAATCTGTCAAAGAGCTACTCTTTCTATACCCCAGCAAAGGAATATGCTAGATGGTTTCACAATTAACTTTGAGTCCTCAAAAAGCAAATAATTCAATGCTATTTGAGTTAGAGCATACAAATCAAAGCTTCTAATTTATGAAAATCACAGAAGTGGAAGGTGCTGTATTTAACTGAAGAATCTAATTGAAGCCATTGTAGTAAGGTTCTCAGGTGGACTGTAGAAGATGTCAGATGCTGCAAGGAACCTAGGCATTTTGAGCTCACACTGTTTACCGGCATGGCCATGTGGTGTGAAGTTTCCAATGCTGGAGGACTGAGGGACTGAGATGGGAAAAAGATCAAAAGGCTGTCGGCAATTTGCTATTAAATAAGAGACTGGATTGTCAGTAAAAGACCGAGGACAGTAGTACAGTTCACCCTTGACCAAAATGGGGTTGAACTGCGTGGGCCCAATTATATGGGGATTTTTTTCAATAAATATAGTACAGTACTGTAAATGTATTTTCTTCCCTGATGATTTTAACATTTTCTATTCTCTACCTTATTTTGTTGTATGAATACAGTACATAACACATATACAAAATAGTGTTAACCGAGTTTTTTAAAAAAGATTTTATTTATTTTAATGAGTGCATGTTCATACACATCGGGCAGGGGGAGGGGCAGAAGGAGAGGGAAAGAGAGAAGCAGACTCCCTGCGGAGCGAGGAGTGTGGAGTCCCTTGTGAGGCTCTGAGTGGGGCTGGATCCCAGGACCCTGAGATCATGACAGAAGTGCAAGTCAGACACTTTATGGTTTGAGCCACCGAGGCACCCCAATTAAGTTTTGTGGAGAATCAAAAGTTATGTGGTTTTTTTACTATGCGGAGGTCAGTGCCCCTCATTCCTGTACTGTTCAAGGGTCAACTGTATATTGTTTCATAGCTGGGTAAGATTGGTGTCAATGAGGAAAACATTTTATCATAAATATTCCAACAAATGACTTAGATATTCAGTGAGAAGCTGGGAAAATATCAACATTGGGGCTGGTACCTGTAAATAGGGAAGTGAGCAACTTCCTTTCCACAGAACTGAGAAGCAAATGTGCACTTCTCAGACAAGGTTTAGTTAAAATGAAGAGGTAGAGAACGAACTCTGTAAAGTTGATGGGTGAAGATTCCAGAATGACAGCAAAGCATCTCAGGGAACAGTACTACCTTCCCTGCAAGGAAGAACAATCTCAAGAGAGGAAGCATGGGGTTGTGCTAGAGTGAATAGAGGTGAAGAGAGCTCCTGAAGGGCTTCTAACTGGGATCCAAATCATAGCTTCATTGATTATAGGTGGTGTCAGAGTGTACTGGGTCTCTAGATTCTTTATTTAACATCAAATTAAAATTTGGCTAGAAGTTCTCTGGCCAGCCATTTCACAAATGTCCCCTAGTTAATGTGAGAGTCTCTATTTCCTCATATAACCATCTTATGCTTTTTCATCTCATTGTGTAAGTCTGAATTTTGATTAAGTGAGATATACTAGGCTGCAAGTATTTTTTTAACATATGAAACCCATCAGTGTGACACACCACATGAACAGAATGAAAGATAAAAACCATACAACCATGTCAGTAGATGTGATATTTACAGATTGTGGAATATTATGTAGCCATGAAAAGGAAGGAAATCCTGCCATTTGCAATAACATGCAGACGTGAATCTAATTAAAATGAGCCAAAGAGATAAAAACACTGTCTGATCTCACTTATATGTGGAATATGGAAAGTGGGATCTAGAAGCAGAGAGTAAAACAGTAGTTACCAGGGTTGGGGAGGTGTCAGAAATGGGAAGACATTGGTCAGAGTACAAAGTTGCAATTCTGTAGAATAAATACGTTCTAGAGATGTAAAATATAGCATGAGATGTGTAGTTAAAGTGTATTTTATACTGGAAATATGCTAGAGAGGAAATTTCAGTTCCTTTCACCACACCCAAAAAGGTAATTATGTGAAGAGATGGATATGCTAATTACCTGACTGCAGTAATCATTTCACCATGTATATGTATGTCAGAAATCAGTTGTACACCTTAAATATATACATTCAAGAATTTAAAAACCTTAAAATTTTTAGGGGTGCCTGGGTGTCTCTGTCCGTAAGTGTCTGCCTTTGGTTCAGGTCGATTGCAGAATCCCGGGATTGAGCCCTGCATTGGGCTCCCTGCTCAGTGGGAAGCCTGCTTCTCCCTCTCTCACTCCCCTGCTTGTGTTCCCTCTCTGGCTGTGTTTCTCTCTGTCAAATAAATAAAATCTTAAAAAAAATAAAAAATAAATAGAAAATAAAAACCTTAAAAATTTTAAACTTAAAAAAATGGCAACTAGCACTTTATTCTCACTATGTGAATGGAAACCACTATATCTTTAAGAAACATTTTGTTGTGAACCTCTTGAAAGAAAAAGCACATGATATATTCAACTTTGTTTCCTCAGTTCATACTCTTGTGTGAGGAATAAAGAGACCAAATAAATATCCATTGAATTAGAATTAACGTTTAACCAACAGACATTTGTTGAATGATTGCTGTGTGCCAGACCCTGTACTTGGAGCTAAGGATAATGAGCTCAACCTCCCACATCTCTCCTTCCACCCACCTATTTCTGCAACTGCATTTCCAGCTAGCATGATCACCTCAGTCCTGTTTTCCTTTGTGCTTCAGTTTAATGTCATTTCCTCAGTAACTCCTTCCTGGAGCCTCACAAATAAATGCATTTGCCAAATGATATCCACAGGAACAGAGATGGAGCAAAAAGCTATGGCCTGGGGGTTGGCAACGGGGCAGGGTGAGTATAAGAAGTCCGAGGTCAGAGATGCCAAGGCAGCTGAAGATCTGTGAGGTCAAGATCCTGGAGAGCAAAAACGGTAGAGACCTGAGCCTGAAATCCTAGGTATGATTTCTAGCTAAGGAAATTGACATCTTCCAAGTTGCCTGTGGACTGGTGAGAGATGAAAACAGCAGGTGGCAATCTGCCTCGGGGAGGCTGAAGAACTCCCTGGATTCGGGCATTTGGCAGTGCCGGTTTGATAGACAGCCTGGTTAGGGTAGAGGGGAACCATAACACCGTATGCTTCGACTTGGGAGTCCTGAAAGATGAGATATTAGGGGCAATCGCTATATCCAAGAAATAAAGCCAAACCAGAAATAGATGATTCCCAACAAAGCACAGCACCTAACCTATACTGGAAAGAGCACCACGGGTTTACCAGTTGTACTTCACAAGGAGACACGGAGGTGTTATGTTATCTGAATGACCCCTTTGGGGACTAAAATTCCATTTCTTCAAAGAGATTAATCCAGTGCTCTGCTTTCTGGAAGAAAACTGAGTACATTTTGGAGGAAGATAATCTCATCTAGAGCCTCTACAACTTTTTATCCATATTGCCCATCATTCAAAATACAAAAGAACAAGATATGCTAGTAATTTGCCAGGCTCAAATGCAGAAGTCGGGTACTTCAAAATAAATATGAAAACCATGTCGAAGAAAAACAGAGGAATAAAATGAAGAAACCAGAGAACTGAATACAAAAACTTTTTTTAAATAACAAAAGGAACCAAGTTTAAATCTTAGAAACGGAAAATAAATTAGGAAATCAGATGAATTCGTAGTAGATGGACACAGCAGTAAACGAGGATTAGTAAACTGAAAGGTCACTAGAGAACGTACACATTACCGGATGGAGACAAAAAAATACAAGAAGATTGAGAACTATACAGAAAATTGTGAAAAGATTTAACACATGTGCCACTGAGGTCCAAGCAAAAAGGAGAATAGAACTTTCTGAAAAAATATTCAATGATAATAATTCCCAACATGAAAGACCATGAGTTACAAATTCAAGAAACCCTGTACTTTCCAAACACAAGTATAAGAACAACCCCACTGTTAATCATAACAAGACCACAGAAAGCCCAAAGCAAATGTTAAAAGCTTTGGGGGTGTTGGTTTGCGACCTTCTCCCAGGAGCTTCCTAGGTATGATTGGAAACCAGCCCCCTTACACAGAGGGCAGGGAGAAACCAAAAAACGAAGCGGCCACTCCGGGTTGGAGTGGGAACTTACATTCAAGGCTTGTCGTGGGCAGCAGCAAGATGGCGAATGGATCCCCGCGCCCACCAGCCAAACTTCTAAAGCTTGTGAAGAGGCTTTAACACGGCGCAGCCCCGCAGCCCCGCAGCCCCGCAGCCCTGCAGCTGTTTTCAATACCAGTTGTGCCTCGGGCTGTGTGCTTGGAGCAGGCTCAGGGGGCAGGAAGGGCAGAAGGAACGTTCGGAGGACGGGAGGTGGCCAAGAGCCACGGAATGCCTGGGTCCAGCTCTTGGGTCAGTGGGCAGTCCCGTCTTTTTGATGATTTCCCCAACAAGGGGGAAATATAGACATATTCCTTTTGAAAAAGAGGACGGGAGAGAGAGGAAGACTGATAGCTGAATTTTTGAGGGAAATGATAGACACAAGAAAACAACTGCATCTTAAAAGTGCTCCAAGATATATAACTGGTAATCTAGACTTCTCCCCTAAATAGACTTCTTTTCAAGAGTGAAGGTGCCAGAACTACACGAATCCATTGTCTCTGTGTCCCTTTCTTGGCTTTGATAATGTTGCGTTAGTTACCCCTAGGGTGAAACTGCATGGAGGGTTCACAGGTCTTCTGAGTACTATCATTGCAGGTACTTGAATCTATAATTAAAAAAAAAAATTTTTTTTAAGTGGGGAAAAAAAAAGGAATGAAGGTACTGCAAAGGCTCTTTGTGACCAGAAACAAACCTACCCCAAACTTAAAATCCATCACCAGCAAATGTGTAATAATAAGAAGAAATGATAGAATTTTCTAAAGCAGAAGTAAAGTCACTGCTGGTATAGGCAGAGTTGACGAAAGGTAGGAAAGGCAGCAAAAAGAATAAATATCTGGGAAACTAGAGAAGGTACAACAAGTGGGGGAACAGCTTTGAGGAATAATTAGGAAATAGAGTTGGCCTATTGGTAAGTAAATGGTAATCTGTTGCCACTGCCTGCAGCCTCAGATTAAAATGAGAAAGAAGGAAGTACTCTCTTGTAGAATCTTGTAACATAGCAACTTTATTAAGTATAAATTACATACACACAATTTCAATATATAGGTAGATGACTTTGGGACAAATGTGAACACTTGTATAACTAGCCTCCCAATCATGGTATTTAATGATTCATGACCCCCAAGAAATTACCTCTCACCCCTTTGCCTTCAGTCTTCTCCGATACTCTGCTACAGGTAAGGTTCACGGAATATGAAGAATGTCAATGACTTCCTAAGTCCCAATCCACTCCAAAAGAAGAAAATTTTCATTTTCATTTATACACACTAAAAATCTTTTAACAACCCAACAGCTCAGGATCTTTAAAATCTTCTCCTAGTTCATATTTTCTGCCTTTTATGTAGCAATGTACAATCTATAGTCATTAGGAAAATTCTAAAAAAAAAAAAAATTCTTACAAAAGGAGTTTTTGGTTGTTCCCACAGGGATAGTCTTGATCTTTATTTTTTGATGTGCTCTTTGGGGAAAACGCTTTTTCCCATTCCTGTTATTCTCTGTTCCTCTTTGGAAGAGATATCCATTAGCATAACAAACTTTTCTTAGCTTTCACTCCCTCTTCCCTAGAAGTAGTAAATTAAGCTGATGGTAAGTTTGGAGGGGAAAACTAGGTATGTAGTTAGTTGTGTTAGCTTACTTAACAACGTACCACAAACTGAGTGGTTTAAACAACAAAAATTGATTGTCTCATGGTTCTGGAGGCTAGGAGTCCAAGATCACGGTGTCAGCGGGGTTGGTTCCTTCTGAGGGTTGTGACAGCTGTTTCAGCTCTCTCACTTAGCTTCTGATGATTTGTGGGCAATCTTTGGAGTATCCTGTCTGTGGAAGCATAACCTATTTCTTTGTCTTTATTTTCACATGAGGCTCTCCCTGGGTGTCGTCTGTGTCCAAATTCTCTTCTTTTTTAAACAAGGATACCAGTCATATTGGATTAGAAGCCCATCTTACTCCAATATGACTTTATCTTCACTACTTACATCTGTAACATCTGTATGTATCTATTTCCAGATAAGGTCACATTGTGACATACTGCTGGTTAAGACTACAACATAGGAACTTTTGAAGGACATAGTTTGAACCAGAAGAGCAATCCCAGCCTTTCCCCTTCCCCGTTTCTTTTGGGAGGGAGCTTGCTCTCAGCGCTCTGGGCTACTCTTGGCCACTCTGTAAACAGGTGGGGAAAGACCGAGTCTCCCTGGGGAGACCTGAATGTTTCCAATACTGCCAGGGACAGGGAGGAGAGTACCAAGTTCTGGGATTCAGAACACGAAAACACCTGCATCCACAAATATGTGTCACATACTCTAATATCAACTTCTTCATAGTAGTTTGCTCTCCTATATGCCTTCTCTTTATGCCATTTCCTCAGCTGATTTAGAATTTGGGAGGGAGGGGCGCCTGGGCTCAGAAGGTTAAGCCTCTGCCTTCGGCTTAGGTCATGATCTCAGGGTCCTGGGATCAAGGCCCGCATCTGGGCTCTCTGCTCAGCGGGAAGCCTGTTTCCCCCTCTCTCTCTGCCTGCCTCTCTGCCTACTTGTGATCCCTCTCTCTGTCAAATACATACATAAAATCTTTTTTAAAAATCTTAAAAAAAAAAGAATTTGGGAGGGGAAAAAATAGGTGCCAGTGTGTATCCACTCCCTTAGAAGAGGTAACAGTGCCACACCATACCACCTACATCTGGGTGACTGGACTATCGAATCCCTTAGAGTGGAAATACGGTGGAAAAAGCTCTGCGTGGTCTTATCATAAACAACTGAAGAGTCTTTAAGTGCCTAGAGAGGAGAGGTAGATAAGGAAGCAGTCAGTATGCACATGTATTCCATCTGACAGAATGAATGGGGTGGTGAGGGGCTGACTATTTTGATGGGTGTGCAATGATGGTCACCCCAAGTCTCTTGCAGTGTGAGGCCTTACAAAGAGATGCCACTTACTGAGAAAGGACCAGAGAACGAGTAGTTTTGTGAGAAGTATGATAAATTCAAGTCAGGGTGCACTGAGTTTAAGAGTTTTGGGGGGAAGGCCAATGAAGAAGATCATCTGTGCTCCAAGGATGGTTGTGTAGGGATTGTGTCTCCCCACTGGGGGCAGCTGAACTCATGGGAGAAGATCAGATCACCCAAAGGGATTATGGGGAGGGGGAGCAGAGCAGAGGGCTGAGGATATACCCTGCTGAAAAAGCACAGACGAAGACAAAGACTTCCAGAAACACTCAGTGAGAAATACTTCAACCAGCAGAGTGCAGAGCTCACACCGTGACTCCCAAGATGCCCCTTCCAAGACTGAAGTTATACCTTTGGGACCCTCTCCTTGCAAAGGGCCATGTCTGTGCTGACACTAGCCCCAGAATTATTGCACTGGTGGGATTACAGGCCCATAATTGATGCAAGTAAATATGAGGCATGAATGGGGAAATAGGACCAGAGAAATTGCAGAGTGGCATCCAGGGCAGAAAAGGAAGAGGTTTCCTTGATCTGACCAGTGAAGAACCCACATCAGCCTATAAAGCGATCACTCCAAACTGTCACAGAATTTGTCTGAGATTATTCAGATGCCAATAATAAATGCATTAGCTAAAATATTAATCATAAATCATTGTGTAGGGGTACAGGGGCAGGGAATCAATTGAGAGGCAGCTGACATACCAGGCTGGATCATAAGCGCCTTCAGAAAGGCCAGCAGAAGAACCACTGACAGTAGACACCTCCCTGAGAGACATTACAAAATGTGTGGCAAACATTATTATTCGCCTGAACCGTAATCCCATGCCTCCTATCTATCCATATTGTTGAAAGAAAGTCCTGATATCCCAGTCTCCCCCTCCAAAGAAACTTCACCTTTTGGAGTCCTATTCTAGAATCATCTGTAAGACTCACATCGCAAAAAGAATCCACGAGATGTAAACAAAGTTCTTCCTGTGTTACCTGGGTTGGATCTCTTAATGGTCACATGGAAGAATCAGGATCTTCTCTTTGGCTTAATGAAGTGAAAATAGAAGCTTTTTGGAGATACCAGCACGAATGTTTCCAAAAGTTTCAACATTCATGGCAAAGCCAGGGCAGTACCTTCAAAGGAAGTGACCCAAACAGCCTGACTTGCCCATACTACCATTTATTACACATCTGCGGGGGACAAGTTTTTTGTTTTTTTGTTTTTTTTCCAAATGTTACTTAAGAAGATGGAATTCAATTAAGTTTGATCTTTGATGGAAATAGGTCTCTCTTTTTAAATAGGTCTCACAACAGATGAATGGAACGATTTTGCAAAGATATTCTCACCTTGAAAAGTTCATATTTAATTTGAATGAAGCAGATTTCCAAGTTAATGATCTATTTCACTTTCTATATGGCAGTCAGCATTGGCTTTTCATATATATATATATATTTTAAGATTTTATTTATTTATTTGACAGAGAGAAACACAGCGAGAGAGGGAACACAAGCAGGGGGAATGAGAGAGGGAGAATCAGGCTTCCCACCGAGCAGGGAGCCTGATGTGGGGCTTGATGTGGAGCTTGATCCCGGGTCTCTGGGATCATGACCTCAGCCGAAGGCAGTCGCTTAACCAACGGAGCCACCCAGGCGCCCCTGGCTTTTTATATTTATAGGAGTTCTTCACTATCAAAGTGATAAAGTTAATGATAAATATCATCAAAATATCCAGTACAAATGTTTCCCCAAATCATTGGTTTGTTATTTATGGATTCATAACCGATATAATTCAGGAGAACCAATGTGTTTTAGCCATTAGTTTTATCATGGCCCCCTTCACCTCCTTGTTCCTCAGGCTGTAGATGAGGGGGTTCAACATGGGGACCACCACTGTATAGATCACAGATGCCACCTTGACCTGATCAGCTGAATAACTCGACTTGGGCATCACGTAAACGAACAAAACTGTCCCATAAAACAAAGTGACTGCAGTGAGGTGGGAAGTGCAGGTAGAGAAGGCCTTCTTCCTCCCCTCAGTAGAGCGCATATTCAGGATTGAGTGGAGGATGTAACTGTAGGACACAATTATGGTAAACAGTGTGCTTATGAGGACGGATGCAGAAGAGATGGCGGGAGATATTTCAGCAATATAAACATGGCCACAAGAAAGCTTCAAGAGTGGAAAGAGGTCACAGAAAAAATGGTTGATTTGATTTGGTCCACAGAAGGACAGGTTCATCAGACAGCCTGTAAATGATGAGGCATTCATGCATCCACCCAGGTAGGAGGCCCCCAAAAGGAGGAAGCAGACCACTGGGGACATCTGAGTGGAGTACAGCAAGGGAGAGCAGATGGCCACATAGCGGTCGTAGGCCATGGTAGCCAGCAGGAAGCACTCTGTAGTCCCAAAGGTGACATCAGAGCCAAGCTGGGCTATACAGCCAGTGACAGGGATGGTCGTTTTCTCTCTTAAGAAACTTACGAGCATGATTGGTGTGACTGATGTGGAATACCCAATGTCCACAAAGGCCAAGTGGCTGAGGAAAAGGTACATCGGGGTGTGAAGCTGAGGGCTGCTTCGGATTAAGATGATTATACTGGTATTTCCCACTATGGTAACTATATAAACTCCCAGGAAAATCACGAAGAAGATGGCACATAGTGTGGGGTTATCTGTTAATCCCAGAATAATGAACTCCGTCACTGTTGTATGGTTTTCCGTCTCCATCTATCCATTTAATGGTGCCTACTGAAATCAGAACCGGAGGAGGTTAAATTGGCTGAAATTACCCCACATTTAATGTAGATATTTGAACAGAACCATACAATTACAATTTGTAAATGGTAATTCTGTCTCACTTGCACTTTGTGCACATGAATTTTCTTTTCAAATTCCATGAAAATATTAAAATTGGAGACTCAATGATATTAGAGTTCAGATATTTTATTCCTATTTGTATACCAGAGAGCAAGTCTTCCTCATATGTACCAGAAACAAGTAAAAGGGTGTTATGCCAATACCGACTGTAATGACATAAACTATAAATCACCAAAATGATCAGGGAAAGTCCAGCTCTTGATTTTCCACCCTATCCCAAATGTGGCTCTGCCCCAGTATTCTATTTTTTAGTAAATATTATCACCATTTATCCAATTATTGGACCAAAAACATAGAGTTGACTTTGACATCTCTTTCTTATTTGATCATTTTCCTGGAGTGAAAAAATTATATCCTTCGTTATAATTGATACTAAGGGCTGATAAGTATCTATGTCCACGACTAAAGGGCCAAATAGAATTTTTACTATTGTTATGAGCTAAATCCTGGATATTTTGCAAAATCTTCCAGGACTTATCTCTTACAACAACCATACTTTTTCACCTTCTGAGATTACATGAAGCAGTAAGAAGAGACCAGGTATTTTTTTTTTTATTGTTACTAAAAATTTTTTTCCCAGTGTTCCAAGATTCATTCCCCATTCCCCACACCCAGTGCTCCATGCAATAGGTGCCGTCAGTACCCACCACCATGCTCTCCCATCCCTCCACCCCCCACCCTCCAAGTCCCTCAGTTTGTTTCTGTGTCCAAAGTCTCTGTTGTTTTTATGGACTGGGATTAATTGGAAAGTGAACTGAAGCATTTGGGGACCTGCATTAGTAAGTTTTGGTTTCGTCAGTTCTATTAAGCAACTATTAAGGAAATAGGAAGTAGGAGCATGTGATGGTGATGGGGGGAGAGGGTAGTTAGAGAGGTATGGATGCAAGCAGCCAGCTAGGAGGGCAAGGAAATTGGATTGAAGGAAAGATTAGCATTTCAGAATAATATTCCCTTATTTCAAAATTAGAGCACACAATCAAGGACGGGGGAGAATATAATAGTTACATTCAGTCATCTCCATGGCTCTTCTAGTTTAAAGGCCAATACATTCTTCTGAATAATTTGCTTTTTCCTGAAGAGCTTCTGTCTGAAGAAGGACGAATAAAACATACATATGTAACCATCAGCAACCATGCACATTCTGCTCAATGTTACATGTGAATCATGGCAATGACGCTCTGCAGTACAAACAGTACAGTGGTTACATGTGTGAATTCTCACATTCTGGCATTTTTAATAAGACAAAGTCTCAACCCGAAATAAGTTTTTTGAGAAAAAATAAATGGATGAAAGACACAAATGTTTTCAAAGTTGGCTATGACTTCCATCAGGGGAGACAAAGGGATGTGCGGACATATCTCGAACTTAGCAGCCACACAAACCTGGGATCGGGTTTTAGCTCTGCCTTTCACTGTCTACGGAATTGGAAGCATGTTACAAGGATCTTGTGTTTCCTTACCTGTAACCAGGAAATGATGGTACATACCTCATTTGATTCTTGTGTTAAAAACGATACGATTTGGGTGAAAAGACCAAGCGCAGTGCACACAACAAATAAATGCTCAGTTACTAATAATTTACTCGAAAGAATCAACTTGCAACTTCTTATCCATATAAGAGAATCAAATATTTCTGTGTCCTTAAAAAGGAGCAAGGATAAATTAGTGAAACGTCCACTGCAACACTAGGGATAGGCTCTGAGGAACTGTCCTGAACGACAGAGCCATATTTAAGCGACGCTTGTGTCATTTGAGATAAAGCCCAATCACTTACTTCACTTGTAATTACAAATTAATTAGTTTATTTGTTTTGGAAAACTATACTGAGAATCCATTGGGATAGAGAAATTACATGTGCACATCTATTGGGACAAAGAAATATCATGTAAACATGATTATATAAAAGTATAGTGAGTGAAATATGTACTTGGAGGTTCCACTTATTTTTTTTAATTAAATGAAAAAATTAAGCAACATTCGACTTACTTAAATTAAAAATAATTGTAACAATTTACTGTCACTGCAGTTGATTATTAGATCAAGACGACTAATGTGGCTGCAACAATCTGTGGCATTTCTGAAACGTGGCTATATTCAGTGACCCAGGTTTTCACATCACCTACACTTAGAGATAATTCAGGTTTGCTAGTACAGTTTAATTTACAAACATGAATCCACTGGAATTGTAAGATTATTTTCAACATAAGTGATGTACATTTTTAAAAAATCATATACATTTTTCACATGTAATATGGATCTGTCCTAGGACACTTGACACACACACACCAGGCTTGTTGGTGGTAGACATTTCTCACACACATGCTCTTCCCTCTCCCCTTTGCTAACTGATCCACCAACATGTAAGCTTTCTGATTAAAAAATGAAGCTCACACTAACATTTTTCTTAGGACTCTGCCATTCACAGACACCACACAGATTGGCAGGTTGTCAATGATACGTGGCCACGATCTACTCTGGCTGTATTCTTGAACCATGGCACACACAGCAGAATGTTCTCTAAGGTTCAAAGTCAGGTTCCTTTGATTCTGGTAACAAGTCCATCAATCAATAAATAACCTTCGGCACAAAGCTTACTCTGATAATCCACACTAGGAGGGCCTAACAGCTCAAACACCTCAAATCCAGCAAATTAGGAAATGGACATGCTCTGAGACTCGCTCTGTCCTAGAAAGATATTATTCCTTTAGGTTATTAGGAGAATTAAATTCCCTTCATTCCTGTCCTCGCAACATTTTGTTCACATCACTTGATTAGTATCATTATCTTGTTCTTTCCCTGGTGTGAAAGTGCAGTGTTTAGGACTAATTATTTTTGCATCTCCCTTAAATGCTATAGTCCTAGGAATATAGAAGGCACTAAATAGACGTTTGTTGAGTTAGTGTAAAACAATTTTTAGAAAATCTATATATGAGATACTATGCTATGACCTAAAGATAGACACTCTTACATCTCTATCTTTACCCAACTACAAATCATTTTATGATTGTATGCATCACTCCGCCCCCCCTTCCAATGGAAGACTAAGTCTTAGATCTAGACACTTTAGATCTCAAGTTTAAATTAATTTCACCCTTGAAGCGTCCTCTGACTCCCTGGATTGAGTCATTTAGTCTCACCGTGAGTAGTTTTAGAGAACCCAGAAATATGTTCTGCACTTATTACACCTTTACTTATGTAGGTACTAGTGTAAATAACTGCTTAATGTCTTTTTTTTTTTTGCCTACTTTCCTACATTTGCATGAGGAAGGGATCACGTCTGCCTTGTTCCATACTTTCTTCTTAGAACATTGCATAGTACCTCATACATAGCAGTTTTAAACAAATGAATGAATGAGTGAATAAATAAGTGACCTGCTTTTTAAGATTTTTATTTCACTGGGGTATACCTAATATGAGACGTCATCTTAACAGGCTTCTGTGGGTACCGTACGGTATCGTTAACTATAGTATAATGTTCTACAGCGGAGCTCTAGGACTTACTCATCTTGCTTAACTACAACCTTGTGCCTATTGATTAGCAACACCCCATTTCACTCCAACTCCAGCTTCTGACAACCGTCACTCCATTCTTGAGTCTGTGAGTGACTATTTTAGGAACACCATAAAGTGGAATCATACAATATTAGTCCTTCTGTGACTGGCTTATTCTACTTGGCATAACGTCTTCCAGGTTCATCACATTGTCACATATTACAGAATTTCCTTTTTTAAAATATTAAGTATTATTCCATTGTATGCACATATACCAACCTTTCTCTATCCATTTATCTGTCAGTGGACAGTTAGGTTGCTTTCATATCTTGGCTCTTCTAAACAAGAGTGAACATGAGAGATTGATATCTCTGCGATCTGATTTCAGTCCTTTTAGATCAATATCTAGAGGTGAGACTACTGGATGATACGGTAGTTCTACTCTTGACTGAAGAATCTTCATCTTCATACTGTTTTCCATAGCAGCTGCATTTCCAGCAACAATGTACAAAAGTTTTCTCTTTCTCCATATCCTCACCTATACTTGTTTTTTGTTGTTGTTTTTTTGCTAATAGCCATCTTGATGCATGTGAGGTGATATCTCATCATGGTTTTGATTTGCATCTACCTGATATTGAGTATCTTTCTTTGTACCTCTTGGCCATTTTAATGTCTTCTTTGAAGAAATGTCTGTTCAAGTCTTTAGAGCACTTTTAAATTGGGCTATTAGTTTCTGCTATTGAGTTGTTTGTATTGTTCCTTATATGTTTTGGAAACTAACCTCTTACCAGATATATGGTTTGTAAATATTTTCTCTCATTCTGTAGCTGCCTTTTCACTCTGGTGACTCTTTTCATTGCTGTGCAGAAACATTTTTAAAAAACTATTTATTTATTTATTATTTTAAAATATTTTTACTTATTTGTTTGACACAGGGAGAGACAGCGAGGGAGGGAACACAAGCAGGGGAAGTGTGGGGAAGGGAGAAGCAGGCTCTCCGCTGAACAGGAAGCCCAACACAGGGCTCGATCCCGGAACCCCTGGATCATGACCTGAGCTGAAGGCAGATGCTTAATGCTTAACGACTGAGCCACCCAGGTGCCCCAGTGCAGAAGCTTTTTAGTTTGAGGTAGTCCCACTTACCCATTTTTGTTTTTGTTCCCTGTGATTTCAACATCATACCAAAAAAAATATTGCCAAAACAAATGACTAGAAGATTTTCCCCTATGTTTTCTTCCAGGGATTTTCTTATTAGTTTTACTTTTTATATTTCAGTCTTTAATCCATTTAGAGTTGATTCTTGTGTGTAGTGTAAGGTCAGAGTTCCATTTCACTCTTTTGCGTGTGCTGGGAGCTGCTGGACTCCAGCATGCATGTGGATATCCCGTTTTCCCAACACCATTCACTGACGGACTATCTATCCTTTCCTCACTGTGTATTCTTAGTGCCCTTGTTGAAAATGACTTGATTGTATATGCATATTTTTTATTTTTGGCTCTGTATTCATTGTTCTGTATGTCTGTCTTTATGTCAGTACCATACTGCTTTAATTATTGTAGCTTTGCAATATTATTTGAATCAGGAAGTGTGATGCCTATAGCTTTTTCTTCCTTCTTAAGATTATTTTGGCTGCTTGGGGACCCTTTGTGGCTCCATATGAATTTCAGAGTTGATTTTCCTATTTCTATAACAAAATTCTATTGAGATTTTGGTAGGGATGCACCGAATCTGCTCTGGGTAGAGAGAGATGTTAAAATGGTTATTTTAACAACAGTAGGTCTTCTAACCCAAGAACACAGGATGTTTTTACATTTGCTTGAATCTTGTTTCATTTCTGGCATCAACATTTTGTAGTTTTCAGTATACAAGTCTTTCACCTCCTTTGTTAAATTTATTCCTAGATTATTGTATTCTTTTTGGTATTATTGTAAATGGGATGATTTCCCTGTGAGCAGAGAACTATGGCAGGTTGCATACCTGTGGGCAGGTGTATAGTCTGGCCTGCTTTATACAGAGAGACCTTGAGGGGTCAAGAAGGAATTAGTTAATCCTTGGATGTCAGTGGGACTGCCTGGACAGACAGAAATCTAGAAGAAACCCAACTGCAAAAAAGAAATCGTTTCACCTAAAAATTCCCTTCTCTTATGCTCCAAGGATTTTACCTAGAAAGCAGCCTTGGAGAAGGAGCTAGTAAAATAAGCAAAATCACTCAGTCCTGCACATTCTCACAATAAATAGAGGTGTGGGCCTTGCCTCTTTGAATTCATAGGCAAAATAAAATATTTAAAATTATAGCTCAACACTGAGTTTCAAAAGTACAAAGCCTCTAGAAGACTATATGGGAGAACATCTTTGTAACCTTGGATTGGGGAAAGATTTCTTGAACTTGTCGCTAAAGCACTAAACAATAAAGACGATATTGTTAAATTAGACTTCATTAAAATTAAAAACATTTGTTCATCGAAAGACACAATTAAGAGAGCAAGAAGGCAAACCAGAATGGGAGTGTAACTTTAAAATGTACAAATCTGACAAAGAACTTATAGACAGATCATAGTAAGAACAAATCAGTAAGTACAATATGAGAATAAAATTGGCAAAGGGCTTGAAGAGACATTACACAAAAAAAGATATACAAGTGCCTGATAAATATATATTTTTTAAATGCAGAATATAAGAGGTCCAGAGAGATGAGAGGAAACACTGCCTAAATGAGTACTTCGTTGTAAAATCTGTGACTAGTCGGGGATTCTCTGGTGTTCTCTTTTTTAAAAACTGTGGGTAAATAACTTTATCCACCAGAGTGCTAAGTTATAGGACTTCTTCAAGCTAGCTCTTTCTACAGGTTGTCTTTATATATCTATTTGCAAAAAGTTATACTTTCACCAGTTCATCTGCCAAGGACACTGAATTGGGGAGAATCGGAATCTACTCTTGCTCTAGGACTCATCTGACACACAGCACTTTGGTAATAATTGGAAAACCCTATTTTACTCTTGAAACAGGATTAATCAGAAGTCGTGGGGAAGGTTCTGGAGGCAGGGAGGTAATCAAGAAGACTGAAAACTATCCAGGCTCAATCATAAACACCTGAAGTAAAGCCATGACAGAGTGGTGGCAATGAACACCTCGGGAGATGTTACAAAGAAGGACGGCAGGTAGATTTCATGCCTGCAGCAGCCTGGGTGTCTTCATCCATAATTTTATACCCTGGAAATACCAACTGGCTTGCTGAAAGACAGCTCCAGTGGGCTGTAGGCCCTCCCCAGCACCACTCCCCCATAGTTCTTTCTACTATTCAAAGGCTTGTCAGCAAATGTTCAAAGACAAGTGTCTGCAGACAAGCCTTTGAGAAATATGAATAACTACTGGGAATTCTCAAAGGAGCTCTCAGAGACTCAGCCTTTAAGTTCCTTCCGTGGTACCTGGACTGAGTCATCTGGTGACAAAACTATGGAATACATTCTTTTGGTGTGTCTTATTTCAGGTGGGAAAAATCTTTTTCAAGACTCCAGAGTAAGTGTTTCAAAAGATTCTGATAACCCTGTATAAGACAGGCCAAGTCTTCCCGAGAAAGTGACTTGAACTGGCAACACCACTGTCAACTGCATTTCCATTGAGTACATGGTGCTTTCTTAGATGTTCATTCATAAGACAATATTTTAAAAATACAGAACCTAACAGAAGAAAAAGAAAACCTTCTCTAATCATGGACTGTAAACAATCAACAGAGGAGAGAAAAAGTGAAACTATATTTTCCAAGTCTCCTAACCCTGAAAGGTACACATTTAATTTGGACCTAGGAGAATTTCATGAAATATTTTGTGACTCCAGAAAATTATAAATGAAATCTGGCATTAGTTAACATACTGGCATTGTGTATTTAAGATAGTTCTTCACATAAAGTGATAAGGCTAATGGAAAACATAAACATCTATCATGTACGTTCTGGAACGTGTCATTTTCCAGTTTTTGGAGTCACACTGAATTGCTTTCAAAATAACCAATGTCTTCTAGCCATCAGTTTTCTCACGGCCTCTTTCACCTCTTTGTTTCTCAGACTGTAGATCAAGGGGTTCAACATGGGCACAACCACTGTGTAGAACACAGACACCACTTTCACATGGTCAGATGAGTGACCTGACTTTGGTATGACATAAACAAATGTGACTGTCCCATAAAACAAAGTGACCGCACTGAGGTGAGAAGTACAAGTAGAGAAGGCCTTGTGTCTTCCCTCAGGGGAGTGCATATTTAGGACCGAGTGCAGGATGTATAGATATGAAACAGCTATGATGAAGAGTGTGATTACAATGATTGACCCAGCTAAGATGGCAGGAGATTTTTTCAGCAACATAGATATGGGTACAAGAAAGCTTCACTAATGTTGGGAGGTCACAGAAGAAATGGTTGATTTCATTTGGTCCACAGAAAGTCAAGCTCAGTAAACAGCCAGTAAATGATGAAGCATTCACACAACCCCCCAGATAGGAAGCAGCCAATAGGATGATACAGACTCTGGAAGACATGAGTGTAGAGTAGAGAAGTGGAGAGCAGATGGCCACATAGCGATCATAGGCCATGGCGGCCAGCAGGAAACACTCAGCCGTTCCAAAGATGACATCAGAGCCAAGCTGAGCTATGCAGCCAGCAACAGGGATAGTAGTTCTCTCTCTTAGGAAACTCGCAATCATGATCGGTGTGACCGAGGTGGAATACCCGATATCCACAAAGGCCAAATGGCTAAGGAAAAGGTACATTGGGGTGTGCAGCTGAGGGCTTCTGTGGATTAACGTGATTACACCGATATTGCCCAATATGGTTGCAACATAGATTCCTAGAAAAGCCACAAAGAAGATGGAACAAAGTGTAGGATCGTCTGTTAACCCCAAAATAATGAACTCTGTCACCATCGTGTGGTTTTCAGTCTCCATCCTATTTGTATGATGCCTATTGAAATAAAAACCAGTGTATATTAAGAATAAATTAGATGATCTCAGAGGTAACATGTTTACTTTACTATTCACTCTATTAAAAAATTAAAACAGGGACACTTGGCTGGCTCAGTCAAAAGAGCGTGAGGCTCTTGATTTGGGAGGTATGCATTTGAGCCCCATGTTGGATGTAGAAATTAAATAAAGAAACTTTAAAAAATCAAAACATAGATCCCTTTTGTGTAATGCTTATACTCTACAAAATGTTTCCCAACATATACATTATGCAATTTGAAAATATTAATGTCCATTATTTTAAGGCCAAAGATACAAAGAGACCAATGACTCAGATCAGAGCACAGTTAACACCCACATTTGCATCATTTGATTAGTTCAGGTTGTTGAATGAACACTTAAATCTGCTGAGATTCGTTTCTCCTCTAAAGAACCCCTCTTAGTATTTCTTGTAGTGCTGGCTTGGTGGTTGCATAATCTTTTAGACCTTGGGACTTCATCAAAATAAAAAGCTTCTGTACAGCAAAGGAAACAATCAACAAAACAAAGAGGCAACCCACAGAATGGGAGAAGATATTTGCAAATGACACTACAGACAAAGGGCTGGTATCCAAGATCTATAAAGAACTACTCAAACTCAACACCCAAAAAGAAGATGAACACATCAAAAAATGG
>PITA01027715.1:0-20532 GCA_004023965.1 Spilogale gracilis | reverse complement strand
AAAATTAACCATCTTAAAGAGTGACGTTCAGTATGTTCACAGTGTTGTGTAACCATGACCTCTATCTAGTTCCAAAATAACTCCATCACCCCAGAAGGAAGCCCTGTACCCAAAACATGATGCTAAGTGAAAGATGTCAGACACTAAAAGCCATATGTGTATTGCATGATTGCATTTATTGGAAATGGGTTTCTTTTTGTGGCGATGACAATGTTCTGGAATTAGATTACCATGGTGGTTACACAACTTTGTAAGTCTACCAATAAATACCGAATTGTACATATTAAATGGCTAAGAATAATATGTGAATTTTATCTCAAAATAAATTGGGGGGGAAACCCCACATTGCTGGTATTATTATTGTTGATGGTACTATCTTTTTGGGTCTGAAGAGCACATCTAATCCCTGCAGACCACTGGGATTTGATCTCTCCCTTCTTACCTCCTGTGGTCTTTCCTTTTATTTTAGGACTCTAACCTGTTCCTTTTACCCACTTGGGTGCTAAAGCACCTGGGGCTGCCCACCTGTCTTTTCTCTCCCCTGCCGGCAGGGGGCGATACTAGATAGTCACTGAGTACCTGTTAAAGAGATGAACAGGTGCATGCCTTCTGGCAGGTGGGCCCCAGTCTCACTACCCCTGAGGGCCATGGGGCTGAGGAATTTCCTGCTCATTTTCACTGTGGGCAAGTTCACTGTGGCTCTTGGGAGTGAAACTGTAAAGAGCAGGTTGGTCACCATCCTGCAGAGGCGCTCGGTGCCCACCGTGGGTAGTTGTGGCTTCAGTATGCTTACCCAGGCAAGCAGGGGCTGCTGGGCATCAGCCCTCGCCAGGTAGCCCAGCCTGCACCTCCGGACCTGAAGGCCCTGGGAGAGAGGGAGGAAAAGGGCCTGGAGAACGCAAGAGCAAAGGATACCAATGGGGGACCTTAGCAGGAAGTTCATGAAAGCAGACTTGTGAAAGATTTGCCTAGAGCAGTGGTTCTTAAGCTTTAGCAGCACCCAAATTACCCGCCTTCAGGTGACTGTCATTTGTTGACCCTAGCTTGCCACGCCCACGCCCAGGGTTTCCGCGTCTGTAATTCTGGGGTAGGGTTCAATAATTTGCATCTCTAAGAGCGTCTGAAGTGATCCTGCCGCTGTACCAGGGACTGTATTCCGAGAACCACTGGCCTAGATAATTCCTTATTCTGTATTGAATTCTAAACAGGAAATGCTACTTCAAAAAGAAAAGGGACTCTCTCTCTCCCTCTCCTCCCCCCCAAAAGATACTTGTAAAATGGACACACCTGCACTTAGAGCTCCGCTCTTGAAACAGCTTGAACACTACCTAACTACAGCTGCTTGAGTTTTTTGATTCATTCTGAAACTGTTCCTCAGTTCATCCCGGATCCTCGCATTAACGTTTCCCTCTTTTCCAATGCCAGAGGTTCAGCCACAAGGCCATGTTTAGCAGATATGTTTCCTGCGGCTGAGCGTCCGGAAATGGGCAGAAATTAGAAAGAAAAATTAGAGATGACAGAAATTTCAAATGTGTTAAAGAGGCACCTGGATGGCTCAGTTATTAAGCGTCTGCCTTCTGCTCAGGTCCTGGGATGGAGCTCCTCAGGAAGCCTGCTCCTCCCTCTCTCACTCCCCCTGCTTGTGTTCCCTCTCTGGCTGGTTTCTCTCTGTCAAATAAAAAAATACAATCTTTAAAAATTTTTTTTCAAATGTGTTAACACTGGGAAGGTAGGCACATGCAAATCAACCTAAAGATATTGGAAATTAGATTCATTTTAAAAAATAATAAGTATATCTCAAAGGAAGCTAAGCTAACAGGGCTATGAGATAAAGGCAAGCAAGAACATTAGCCATTGAAATCAACACAAAGCATGGTAGGTAACCATGCGCTATAGACGAGATCATGGCGTAATGTGTAACGTGGGTGTAAAAACAGGCCAACTTCAGACTCAATGTCTGTGCACATCTCTAAGAAGAAGGCATTCAGAACAACAGATAGAAAATTTAAGAAAAAGTTTCCTAAAAGGAGGATACGAAGAATTAAAATTTAGCTGTTAAAGTAATAGACAAGAGAGACTTACACTGGTGACCCCAGGCAAATCACAGGACCACTGTTTTCTCACTTCCATAAAATGGGGCTAAGAATACATATTCCTTTTTTTTCATTGTTACTTAAATTTTTTTCAGTGTTCCAAGATTCATTGCCCATTCCCCACACCCAGTGCTCTGTGCAATAGGTGCCCTCAGTACCCACCAGCAGGCTCTCCCATCCCCCCACCCCCTTCCCTCCAAGTCCCTCAGTTTGTTTCTGTGTCCAAAGTCTCTCATTTTGTTTCTCTCCCTAGATTACCCTACTTTCCATTTCCTTTCCTTCTCCTACTGTCTTCTATATTACCCCTTATGCACCACAAGTAAGTGAAACTATGTGATACTTGACTTTCTCTACTTGGCTTATTTCACTCAGCATAATCTCTTCCAATCCAGCCCATGTTGCTACAAAAGTTGGATATTCATCCTTTCTGATGGAGGCGTAGTATTCCATTGTGTATATGTACCACATCTTCTTTATCCATCCATCTGTTGAAGGGCACCTTGGCTCTTTCCACAGTTTGGCGGTTGTGGCCATTGCTGCTATGAACATTGGGGTACATATGGCCCTTCTTTTCACTACATCTGTATCTTTGGGGTAAATGCCCAGTAGTGCAATTGCAGGGTCATAGGGTAGCTCTATTTTTAATTTTTTAAGGAATCTCGACAGTGTTTTCCAAAGCGGCTGCACCAGTTTACATTCCCACCAACAGTGTAAGAGGGTTCCCCTTTCTCCGCAGCCTCTCCAACACTTGTTTCCCGACTTGTTAATTTTGGCCAAGGAATACATATTCCAAAGGGTGTTCATGCAGATTAAATCAGATGTCTGTGACACACTATGCTCCACTGCTTGATTTTGCCCAGATGCTCAGTAAATGTTGTTGACTGACCAAGAGGCATTCATCGTCGACACCTGCTGTTAATCACCCGCCAGGTGATTTGGGCCCACCCACTCAGGAAATGAGTCGGGGACAAGGGCGAGCCTGGTTTTCAATGATTATTGAGCTTGCAGGACAAGCTTTAACCCTTGATAGGGACGAATTAAACAGGCAGACCGACAGCTTGTAGAGGCCACGTGGCTTGTTGTGGGGAACCGGGAGAAGTCTTCGCCACGATCCCCCATGTGTTAGTGGCCATGCTGGGCTCGGACCCAGATCTGCAACTTCTAACTCCTGTGTCTCAGAGGCTCTCTTACATCTAAAACAGATCTTTGTAAAAGCTTTACAATTAATGTACCTGCTTTAAAGAAGGACACTTTTAATTTTTTTAATCTATTTTTTTAATATTTTATTTTTGAGTTGTCACCATACACAACATGGGGTTCGAACTCACAACCCTGAGATCAAGAGTCACATGCTCCACCAACCAAACCACGCAGACGTTCCTGGAAGGTCACTTTAAAGGTCTCTGGAACCAATGGATTTGTTGTAGCAAGTCAGAAGCAACATCTGAAAAATCCTTCTGTTTGTCTATTACCCAGTAATAGTACATATTGTACAAGAAAGCATTATTCTTTCTGTGCCACTCCCTCCCGTTCCTTTCCATTTTTTCCAGAATCAATTGGCAAGAATTCAGCTTCAACAGTCTAAGTGTCTTCTCTTTCCTTGTCTGTGGGCTCCAGGGCGCCGAGTCAAAACACGAAACGTAAAAAAAGAAGGTTGGAAGGTAGTTCAAGGAAATTGTTTAGGAGGTAGACAGTAGACATCGGCCTGGACTGAAGAAAATGAGGGATTCACCCCTGAAGTTTGGACCTCAGAAGGATGGTATTCCAGAAAAAGATAAAGAGGAGATTATCAAATCTCCCTCAGAAACTTTCTTCCTCTGAAATGTTGCTAGAATGGAAGGGCATGTTTAGAAAGGAATGGGAAAGTCCAACAGAGTGAATTTAACACACAGTGGATTTAACATTCATTCAACAAGTATGTATTGAACACCCACCAGCTCTGTGGGAGGCACTGTTCCAAGAACTTGGGATCCATGAATGTGGGGAAGGAGGCCACCATCGGAGTGTGGTACCCACCGGGCAAGGGGAACGCCCAGCATCGCCAGCCCACCACCTGAAGCTGGGAGGGAAGCTTGGAGCAGATTCTTCTTCTGAGAAGAAAGGACCAACCCCAAGGATAATCTGGTCTTGGATTCTGGCTTCCAAAGCGGTGGGAGAATAAATCTCTCTTAGATCCCTCAGTTCGTGGTTTAAGGCAGCCCTAGGAAACGAATACAATATATCTTGATTTTCCTACTGAAGTTTCCAATTTATAAGCAGAATGACAAATTCTACGAGTTTAAAGCAAATGGGCTGTTTAAAAAAGCCCCGCTCTGAGACATTTAATAACCTGAACAGTAACTCTGTATCGCTGAATGCTGATCATATGTGAGCTTGCGTTTTCCTAGCTCCAAGGATGAAAATTAGGACTCGTCTGTCTTGCCAGAACCGGAATATGGAGTGAGAATGACCGGAGAGCGGCGGAGTTAGGAGCGCGCAGGTGCTGCAGGAGCCCGGGCGCCAGGTGCCGACGCGGCGGTCTCGGGTGCCCCCTCGCGGCTGAATTCGTCACTGCATCCCTCCCTCTGGGCGGCCTCGGCCTGGGCAGCTAGGGGCTGATCTGAACTTCATTCGACAAACCTGGATCCACCCTCTATTAGGTGCCTGTCACTTCTAGGAGCTGCCGGTGCAAAATACAAGTTGCTGTCCTCCTGCAGTTAGGAAATAAGCAAGTCCTGGGCGAAATATAGAGCAGGAAAAGCAAGGATTCTGAGCGCTGGCGGCGGGGGCCAGGGAGCTGGTCAGGGAAGCCTCGCCGAATATAAATATGCGACGTTTAGGCAGCGACATAAGGACATGAGGGAGGGCGCCTTGGCAGTGTGGGGGTGGGGGGGGAAAGGGTCCGGGAAGGGGGAGCAGAAGCCCAGCGTCCCCAAGGCAAGAGCAGGGGCTGGTGAGCAAGGTCCAGGACAGGGTGGTGGGCTGTGGCAGGGGGCAGCAGGGAAAGCAGGTCTTTCAGATGGGTGTGGCCTTGGGTGTACCCTTGCCACATAGGCCCAGGATGCCCAGGTAAAGGTGGATGTCAGATAAACAATGAATACTGGTTTTGTTCCAAATATCGCATGGGATGTATATGAAATTATTTGATAAATTTGGCAACCTTATCAGGGCTCCCAGAAGGGAAGGGTTTGAACAGAGAAATGACTTGATCTACTTGTTTTAAAATGTGATTTTGCAATTAGCTTATTCATCCCTCTAACTCCTATTTATTATTCTTTTTTAAGTACAATCTACCCCCTAACCTGGAGCTCAAACTCATGCCCTCAAGATCAACAGTCAAGTGTCCCAGTCTTCAAAAACCTTCCCGACCTTTCACCCCCAGGACAGCTTACATACAAAGTGTCTCTACTCACATTAACACCTGCGTTTGCTTAAGTTCAGGCTCCATGAGGGCAGGATCAGGTCTGTTGGACTCACAGTGGGTTCCCTGGAGTTAGGGCACTGCCAGGCTTAACGAGTATGTGCGGACTAACTCTGGTTCAACAGCCTTCCTGGTAGTGGGATGAGCTACCTAACATCCTTCCAATAGTATCTGTACTGTTAAGATCAGCTAGACTGGGCTTCTGCTGTTTACAACAAGGGACACTGTTTTGTTTCGTTTGAGTGGTCAGACCAGAGGGATGGACAGCATGAAAGCTGGGGCTCCCTTCTCTTACTCCTGGGCATTTGCCACCACAGCAAAGGACATCAGAGGCTCAGAGACCAAGGGGACCCTGGGACATGCCGATGGGGAAATAGAGTTTTGCCTTCCCAGCATATTTTTACTCCTTTTTTTTTCCCCAGACACTATCCCTTTGGAGTGGGTACTGTCAGTTGCCCACCCAGCAGCTGTTTTATGATTTATTCTAGTGCTAGTTAACAAGAGAGGGCAAAATGAAGACATTTTCTAGACAGTAAAGTAGGAGGTGGTGGTGGTGTGTGAGGGGGCAATGGCTTATCTACTAAAGGAAACACTGAGGAGCTATTTAAAATGACACTTGAAATTGGATAAGGATGTGATCATGATGGAGCATTAGGTACAAAAAGAGAGATCAATTCTATTCCTTTTAGCGAGGTTAAATTGAATGACAAATACGTATTTTTAAATACACCTACGCAGTGAGGAAAGATTTTCAGGAATGATACCAAGACCCCAGCAGGGCCATTGTTCTTGGGCGGCGGGGAATTGGGTGGTTCTTTTGTTCTTGGTCTGGGTTTCTGCCTTTTCTAAGTTTTATTTAGCCACACCAAAAGCTCTTGATACACGAAGCTTCCACGCTGGAAAGATTCTCGGGATAAATAAAAATAGCATTGAGTCGCAGTGTTTTGGAAACGCTATTCCCGAGCTGAGCCTCCTAGGTATTATAAGGTATCATTTGCATTCCCCTCCCCCGCCGCGAGAGCCCCAGATTCGTTGTGAGAAGCAGCCTCCTCTCCTTAAAGAGCCTTGGTGTTTTCTTCTGGCCAATGGGGATGGCCGTGGGGATTGACGACAGCTCCAGTGGGAGTGGAGGCGCTGAGCCCTTTGCCAGCCCCGCGCACGCGTAGAGACCTTGTAAAGTTGTCGGCGAGCGCTGACGCCAGGTGGCCGGTTAGCTCAGTTGGTTAGAGCGTGGTGCTAATAACGCCAAGGTCGCGGGTTCGATCCCCGTACGGGCCACAGGAGCTTCTCTTTTGTTGTTTTCCTTTTTCTTTCTTTCTTTTTTTTTTTTTAAGAAAAACCCGTTGTGTACTTTTCCAAGGCTGTGAGCCGCAGACGAGAGAGAGCCACGGAATCGCTCCGGACTCCGCCCCGAAGTTGGCGCGGGCAGCCAGTGGGGAGAAAGGGCAGGATCCGGCGCTTGTCCATCCGTCCAACTCCCCGCACTCTGTGCACACCTGCAGCTCCCCTTGGGCGGGTTGGGGGGCGTGGGTGTCTTCTTTCTTTTTTTTTTTTAGGATGCTCTCGGAAGCCACCGCCAGTTGCTTCCTTACGCTGAGCTTCCTTGGGTCCTCGGTGCAGTCTCTAGCGTTCACCGTGTTCTTAGACTTGAAAGCCCAAGCCTGGAATTAATTCACTCCACACATGCTTAGAGAGCGCCTTCTTAACTGCAAGCCCTTCCTGGTTCCAGCTGGGAAGCAGAACAGTAAAAGAGAGACAAAAATCCCGGCCCCCTTGGAGGCAATGACCCACTAACGACTGCCATGTTTTTAGTGAGGTCTAATACTTGTGGAAGCATCGGAAACCTCTTGCTACTTGCTTTTCAGAGGTCTTAGGCTTCACGTTTGTTCCTCTTGGTTCTGCAGTTTGCAGCCAGAAGGCAGCTGGGTAAATTTCTCACTGGATATTCACGTCTCCAGCTGTAGTCAGGCATGTTTATTGTTTTAGGGTTAGTGCCATTTTATATCAGGGTCTGGCAGGAGCTCTAGCTCCGAGCCAGGGAGAACATCTATTAAATCATTCATTCTTTTCTTAAATATGTATTAAGCTCTGATGGAATTTGATAGCTCAGGACCACAGACCAGAGACACAAAGGCCCAGGTGCTCAGTGTGTAATAAAAGTGCTCACTGAATGCCAGTGATGGGAACCTTGTTTGTATGAGAGGTCAGTTCATAGGAGAACTTGGGGCTGCTCACCAGTACAGATACCTTGGATATCCCATCTTGGAAATACGTGCCAGGCTGTCCTAAACAAGGCCTGAAGGGGTCTGGAATAAAAATTATTTTGAGCAGAAGCCATCTAAATCCCTGAGAAGTCTTAGCCTAAACACAGAACCTTCCCAAAGAATTCAATTGTCGTAAGCCTTCCTTGGGAGCAGTCAGAAAGACCGACTCTTGTCGCTGGAGAGACATTGCCATCACACCAACACAGGTATTGTCACAAAACTCATATCTCCCATCTACTCTCCTAAGGGTCCATTTATCTTTCCAAAAAGGCATCTGTTTTCCCATAAATGCCCTTACCCGCTTCTCTTCCCCTCTTAAGATAGTATATAGGACCCATGTTCCACCTGCCTCTTTGAGTCATATTTTTCTGTGAATTTCATAGGTATATGAATAAAAATGCATGATTAAATTTTGTCTTTTCTCTTGTTAATCTGTCTTTTGTCACTTTAATTCACAGACCCCCTAAGACTGAACCTAAGAGCATATAAGAAAAGTCCCCCTTCCTCCCTGCACAGGCTCAGAAACGTGATGAAATGGGGTTCTCTGCTCTAGACAAGGAGGGCAGTTCTTGGCTTAGGGATCAGAGAGGAACTTTCTGACACCCGAGGATGGGAAAATAAGAAAGTCTTTCTTTCAAAGTTAAAAAAAAAAGAAGAAGAAAGAAAGGATTGAGAAAGTGAAACAAAATCCACAAATCTGATCTCACCTCTGGCCAGTCCTTAGTGAGGCCACTAATGAATTAAGTTAGAACACTGCAGGGAGCTTAGTGAAGGCAATATGAGTATTGACTGTAATGATGAAGATGGCCATGTGGAGAGAAAAATGATCAGGTCTACCAGAAGCTTCTCAGACGTCAGCCTGGGTCCCCAGTCTCCCTGTTTTGTGGGCATCAAGACACTCATAATATTCTATTGTAAACACCAGTTCCCTCCTCCTCTTCCTGCCTAGACTGTATATGGATGGCAGAACAGCCCTGAAAGCAGGGAAGGTGACTCACCCAGCAGGTGCTTGATAACTGTCAAGGGCCCTACTGCCCTTCCTGGGGAGGGGAGCCAGGAAAGGAGCACATAGGAGCAGCTGCAAGACTTGGTGGGAAGGACACACAGAGCCAGGAGAGTAAAGAGGAGGGGGAGACTGGGAAAGGTCGGGCTGAAGAGGAAGTGATGGAGCTGGGATGGGGATGGGACTGAAATGTGCAGAGGGGCGGGGACCTTCCTCCCTTCTTCCCTCCCTCCCTCCTTTCTTCCTATTCATCCATTCATCATTCATTTCCTAATCTTGGGCTCTGGGCGGGGCATGAGTAAAATATCATTTTGGCCCTTGTCCAGTGTGGATGAGTGAGTGGACCTGGGAACAATTTGGGGTTGGGCACACTGGTTAAAAATGCACACTTTGGGGGCGCCTGGCCAGTTGGTGGAGCCTGAGACTCTTGGTCTTACAGTCCTGAGTTCAAGTCTGACGTTGGGCATGGAGCCTACTTAAAATAAATAAAATAAAATAAAATAAAATAAAATAAAATGAAATGAAATGAAATGAAATGAAATGAAATGAAATAAAATAAAATAAAATAAATAAAATAAAATAAAATAAAATAAAATAAAATAAAACTCATTATAAGGGGAGAGAAAGCTCTCTTAGGGTCCCCTGTCAGATCTATTAATCAGAAGGTCTGAAGTTGGGACCAGACGGGATCTTCGGGTGGCTCTAATGCACTTGACCTTGAGAACTTTTGGATAGTGTGATGCTAGGCTAAGGGCCTCTGCAACTCCAGAGACCTAAACTGGGAGACCCTGGACAGTTCCTGGAAGAGTGATATCTGAAATTTAAATACATTTGCGACTAGTGAGAGGAAAATTAAGCCCATTCTGTCTCCAGCGCCGAGGCGCGGGGGCGGGACCAACCCAGGCCCCCGCCCACCGACGTGCTGGCCCAGCTGCGGTCGCCTTCCGAGGTGTCTTGGCCTGCGGGGCACTCGTAGTCCCCATCCTGCCCTTTCCCAGGTGACGCACATTTGAGCGACCGTCGCTGGGAGGCGCGGGTTCGAGTCCCAGGGTCGGCTGCCATGGCGGACGCGGAGCCCGACGCTGAGGACTGCAGCGAGGATGGCGGCGGCGGCGGCCGGAGCGGCACCGCGGCGCTTGTGGCTCCGCTGGGCCCCGAGCAGCTGCGGCAGGTCCTGGAGCAGGTGGCGAGGGCGCAGCCGCCCGCCGGGCCGCCGCCGCCTCCCTTCGTGCTGCAGGACGCGGCGCGGCGGCTGCGGGACGCGGCACAGCAGGCCGCCTTGCAGAGGGGCCCCGGCGCCGAGCCCCCGCGCCCGCAGCGCCTGCTGCCGCCCCAGGTGAGGCGCCGGGGGGGGGGGCACGGGGAAACTGAGGCCCGAGGAGGCCGGGGCCTCGCGGCGGGCGGACCTGGGCCCGTGTCCCCGGGCCCGCTCCTCGGCCCTGGAGCCGGCCGGCAGGAGAGCCAGTCCCCCCCGGCCTGCCACCAGCTCCTCCGCTGGGCCCCCTGCCTGCACCCTTCCCGCTTTCGCCGCGCCGCTGGGGGTGCCTCGGTGCCTCTTGGCTCCTCTCCCGGGCCTTTGACATTCATCCCGCGTTTGCTGAGCACTTGCTGTGTTCCAAGCACGGCCCTTGGTGCGGAACGGACAGCCTTGAACATAGTCCGTGAACGACAGGAGGAAACGTTCTGGGAGTGACAAGGGAGCTGCTTTAGAGCGAGCGAGTAGCCCTTAGGCCTGACACTGAAGCTAAGTCCTGAATGCATTGAAAGAAACCAACCTGCAGAGCTTTTCCCATGGAAGGTGCCGCAGGTGCCAACGCAGGGACGTGGGACAGAGTTGAGCACACTATGTTAGTTCCATGCAGGACTTCCCAGCCTGGGTGGTCGTGCCTCATTTGTAACCCCGGTGCTCAGCACAGTGCCTGAGGTTGACTTAATGAGCCAAATACGTGAAAGCACTCAGTATAGGACAAAACATTTCTTAATGTTATTATTTCATGGGTCACACAGCTCTTGGCTACTGGGGAAGTTGGAACTAGGGCGTGGTCTTCCTAAACCCAGAGGGTCCAGTATAGCTCCTGCAGCCCGAGGTGCTTGACCTCATCTGTAAAGCCACATCCCCTTTCAGAGCTGGGGTTGCAAATGATACTGGTGCTTCTCACCCTAGTTGCTGGAGACATGCTTCTTCCACTGGAAGAAATAGGTGGGGGACAGAATCAACAGTGTTCCTTGTCGTTGTTATTAACAGCCTTTGTTATTTTTTGATTTTTTTTCACGGAGTGATTTGGCTGCTTAGAGTTGTACCCAGTTGGTGATCAAGATAGAATGCTGTCTTGCTAAAGTTGGAGAAGACAGCTATGATTCTGCCCAGATGATTTTCTAGAGGTGGTACCTTGAGTAACCCAAGCTCGCTGGGCTTTGCTTCCTTTATTTGCAGGAGGGATGGCTCATTGGACGAGCTTTGTAGCTCATAGTCTGCTGAAGAAACGATGTCTCGTGCATAGGTGGTGCACAGGAAGTCTGGAGTCAGGAGGGTGGTGGTGACTACTGTTTGCAGAGCCTCTACTCCAAGCCTGGCACTGTGCAAGTCCGCTTCTCATCAGGCTCCTGAAAGTGTTGGTATCAGCGTTTTACAGGGAGGTTGAGTGACTGCCCAGGGCTCCCCAGGTGCCTGCCTTCCACCTGTTGAATGTGACCCTGGCTTTTTTGGGTTTGGCCTGGCAACTGAAGGAGTTCAAAAATGACAGTTTCCATAAAATGCAAGCACACTTAATCAGAATGAAGCAGTGTGATTGTATTCTGTAACTGATCTAATTGGAATGGCGTAAATTCTCCCTGGCTTCCCAATAGTGCAATTTTGCTGTCTAGTCAGCTGAGATACGCATGAGCCTCAGCCGTTCCATGGAAGGCCACAAAAGCAAACCAGATGTGTACTGTGCAGCTAAGGAGGTTGAAATGACCAGCGAGGTAAGAAGTGACTCAGGTAACTTCTAAGCAGGGTCCGAAAACTAGAGATGAAATGGATCTAAAGAGATGACTTAGAGAAAGGGAGAAGTTATTTCTGGCTGAGGGGATCAGATGTGACTGTCAAAAGGGTGAGTCCGAGTTGAAAATAGGAAGAGGACAGACAGTGGGGGTGGGGGGGATTTGCATTTAGAGAACCCAGGCCTTGTGGTTCTCTGTGTGTGTGTGTTGGGGAGGGGATATGGATCCTAAGGTACAGAGCAAATGGATGCACTCCCATGGGTCAGATTTTGGCTCATGTCCCTCCCTGTCCTCCCTGTTCCTGTACCACAGAAACATTTCCAGTTCCTTCCAACACACTTTGCCCTTTCCACCTGGTGGAAATTCTCCTCAGCCTTCTTAGGTCCCCTCCCCTGGGAAGCAAGGCCCACCCCCACCCACCCACAGGCGACCTCTCTTACTGCCCCTGTCACACCGTGATGTCATTGTGTCCTTAGGGAGCCTAGTCAGCCTTCCAAATGGTCAGTGGAGCTTTTGAAAGTACAGATTTCGGGGCGGGAGTTCCTGATTCAGCAGGTCTGCGGGTGACTGAGGCCTGGGGGGGAGGCTGCCCACCTCGTCAAGGGCGGGGCTATGACTTGGTTTCTGTTTTTGTTTTTTGTTTTTTAATTGAACTATAGTTGACATACGGGGTTATATTAGTTTCAGGTGTACAACACAGCAATTACACAGGTCTGTGCATGATTCAGGGCTTACTGCAACAGGTGTGCTCACTATCTGTCGCCGTGCAGCGGATTACAATATTATCGACTCTATTCCCTGTGCTGTACTCTGCACCTCCATGACTTATTTATTTTATTTTGTTTTTATTTTTTTAAAAAGATTTCCATTTATTTGACAGAGACACAGTGAGAGAAGGAACACAAGCAGGGGGAATAAGAGAGGGAGAAGCAGGCTTCCCGCCAAGCAGGGAGCCCGATGCGGGACTAGATCCCTGGACTCCGAGATCATGATCTAAACCAAAGGCAGCCGCTTAACAACTGAGCCATGCAGGCGCCCTGACTTAATTTATTTTGTAACTGCAACTGTATATCTCTTAATCCCAGTCGCCTATGTCACCCAGCTCCTCACCCACATAGGTTTACGATACTTAGTAAAAGTTTGCTGAGTGGGCGCCTGGGCGGCTCAGTGGGTTAAAGCCTCTGCCTTCAGCTCAGGTCATGATCTCAGGGTCCTGAGATCGAGGCCCGTATGGGGCTCTGTGCTCAGCAGGGAGCCTGCTTCCTCCTCTCTCTTTGCCTGCCTCTCTGCCTGCTTGTGATCTCTCTCTCTCTCTCTCTCTCTCTCTCTGTCAAATAAATAAATAAAATCTTTAAAAAAAAAGTTTGCTGAGTGAAATAAATATATAACAAAGTATCAAGTATAACACCCCACCAGGTAAACTAGTCTGGAGCAGATTTAAAAATTAGACCAGTTTTACCATTGAGGTGCCCCTCAAACAGTAGGATTGGGGGTATGTGTGTATTGGCATTTTCTGGTGACCTCCCTAGAGGTTAGACATTCTTTTTTTTTTCTTTAAAGATTTTATTTTATTTATTTGACAGAGAGAAACAGCTAGAGAAGGAACACAGGCAGGGGGAGTGAGAGAGGGAGAAGCAGGTTTCCCGCCGAGCAGGGAGCCCGATGTAGGACTCGATCCCGGGTCTCCGAGATCATGACCTGAGCCAAAGGCAGTCGCTTAACCACCTGAGTCACCCAGGCACCCTGAGGTTAGACATTCTAAATGGTAGTAATGTGAAACAAGTGTGATCATTAAAAGATCCCTGTCATTCGATCCACAAGTACCCTAGGATTGGTCCTCGCGGGCCCCTGGTGCCAGCTCTGTACTCGGCCTCATAAACTGGTACATTGGATCATCTCTGCTGCGCGTGGTAGATGTCGCACATAGAGACAGACAGATGGACTCCGGCTTAATCTCAGTGAGAGGTGTCATTCTGCCCATGTGACATTTTCACTGATCCTCCGCACGGTATAGGGTTTTGAGTCTGAACAGAGTCTGTTGGTGGCCCCAACAGGGCTTCTCAACCAGGGGGCAATTTTGCCGTAGGGCCACGTTTGGCAGCATCTGGAGACCTCTTTGTCCCAAGTTGGGGGCTGCTCCTGGCGTCTGGCGGGTAGAGGCAGGGCTACTGTTGGCTGTCCTCCCGTGCCCAGGACGGCCGCCACAACGCAGAGTGAGCGATCCTGAATGCCAGTAGCGCCAAGGCTGGGGAGGCCTGCTCTGGATGATGAGGTTGGACAAAGATGCTGATTTGTTTCTGTGCTGTGAGGCCCTGTGCCTTGTTTTGCTGCCTCTTCCCTGAGCCCGTGACCCTCACAGCTCTAACACGTATATGATCGTCTCGGCACGTGGTCACGGCCCAGTGACGGTTTGTGGGACACTGTTGATGGCAGCCCACCCCTTTGGTGGGTGCTTTGATGCTGCAGACTGGGCTGCCTTCAGCCCCGAAGACCTACATTTTTGTCCCTATGCTTTATACCTGTTTCTTGATGGAATCCAAGAAGTGGAGTTACTGCATCAAAAAGCACGTGCATTTAAAAAAATGCCCTTTTAAGATTTATTTATTCATTTGAGAGAGAGAGAGAGAGCGCACACAAGTGGGAAGAGGGGCAGAGGGAGAGAGACTGAAGCAGTCTCTCCACTGAGCACGGAGCCCAATGTGGGGCTCGATCCCAGGACGCTGAGATCATGACCGGCGCTGAAATCAAGTGTGAGACGCTCTACCGGCTGAGCCACCCAGGTGCCCCTAAGATTTTGTTAGATGTTAAAAAGTTGTTGAAGGTAAGCGCCCCACTCCTAGGTGTGTGGCCTGGAGAAACTCATGCCTATGCACAGGCATCCATGAAGGTTCTGAGCACACCACAGGAGCACAAGGTGGAGACACTCGTCCATCAATAGGAGAGCTACGCACCTCCATGTGGATGAATTTCTCACGCCAGATAAGGGAATGAAAAACCTGAGAAAGCCCCACCAAGTTGCAGGAGATGATATTCACTTTCATGAAGTTTAAAGACATGTCAAAACTGAACTGCATATTTTTAGGGATATCTACATATGTACAATAAAAAAATGCATGGGGCGCCTGGGTGGCTCAGTCGTTAAGTATCTGCCTTTGGCTGAGGCCATGATCCTGGAGTCCTGGGATTGAGCCCCGCATCGGGCTCCCTGCTCAGTGGGAAGCCTGCTTCTCCCTCTCTCACTCCCCCTGCTTGTGTTCCTTCTCTAGCTGTGTTTTTCTCTGTGAGATAAATAAAATATTTACCAAAAAAAAAGGCATGAGAGGGGCACGTGGGTGGCCGTCGGTTGAGTCTGACGCTTGGTTTCAGCTTACATCATGGTCTCAGGGTTGTGGGATCGAGCCCCATGTCGGGCTCCATGCTCATTGGGGAGTCGGCTAGAGAGTCTCCCTCTGCCTCTCCCTACTGCACATGCTTCCTCTCTCCCTCTCTCTCAAATAGATAAATCTTAAAAAAAAAAAAAAAAGATCCATGAGAATGATCAATAAACTTGCAGGCTAGAGTGAAGAAGGAAGAGGGCAGGCAGATTGGGAGGATCGCAAAGAGAGGTTTACCTATAAGGGTAATGTTGCATGCCTTGAGGCCGGTGGTAGGAACCTGGGAACCTTTGTTACATTGGTCTTTACGGCTTCTTTTGTTTCCAGAATTTCACTAATGTTTCTAGAAAATGAACCTATGTGTTGAATTGAGTCCAATTTAGAGGACTAGGAATTCCAAGTCAACACGAATATGGTAAAATTATAAAGAAGGATATTTCTTATTGGGTCATAAAGTCAATTTAGTGGATTATGAATAGTATTTTTTTTAAAATGATCTGGACTAGATACTCTCAGAAGGCATTTATGCAGAAATGGTAAGTAGTTTTGCGAGCTTTAATTTATGTCTGTATGTGTTTCCGCGTGCACGTATGTAAAGTGTATCACTGGCCTGGTCAGAAAGCTCGAGAAACACCCTTGTAAACAGTATGGATACATTAAATAGACGTTTATAGGTAAGATGGATTTTATAACTTAGAAACAATTTCAATAATACGTTTCAGATACGAACAGAATCGTAGAAATGTTGATAAGCATCATGCTTTTCTCTTTCTGTATTTAAGCAACTGGAAGCCATTTGTGTCAAGGTCCCATCTGGAGCAAGGAAAGGCCAGGAAGGGCCAGTTCCCGCCCTGGCCACCATCCGGCCCAAGCCCGCCAGGCCTTCCAGGGTGCTGGCGCTCCGGCCGCAGCCCCTCTCGAACACCGGGCCCCAGCCGCGCTTGCTGAGCAACTCACGTCCTGTTCAGCTGCTGGCACAGGGGCCCCCGCCCCCCCTCCAGGCCCCGGGCCCGCCAGCGCCAGCACCTGTGTCACCCAGTCCAGCCACTTTCTTTCTTTCCAGCTTGCACACGAAACGCACCGAGAAACTCAAAAAATCCTTAAAAGTGAAAACCCGTTCTGGGCGGATCTCTCGACCTCCCAAGTATAAAGCTAAAGATTATAAATTCATAAAAACGGAGGATTTGGCCGACGGGCACTTGTCAGATTCTGACGATTATTCCGAACTGAGTGTGGAAGATGACGAAGAGCAGAGGGAAAAGCAGGTGCTCTTGGACTTGTCCAGCTGCTCCCTGAGGCCCAAAGCCTTCAAGTGTCAGACATGTGAGAAATCCTACATTGGAAAGGGGGGCCTGGCCCGGCATCTTAAACTGCACCCGGGCCACGGCCGGCTGGACCCTGAGGCCTTGCTGTCTGAGGAAGCCAGCGGGGGTGTGACTCGAGGCGGGACCGCTGGCCTGACGTCGCTGGAGCCGTCCCTGCCCACCCTGCCAAGTGAGGAAGGGGCCCCGTCGCCACGGGCCGGCCTACAGGTAACGTCTGCTGACTGGCCTTCTCCCTGCCCATCCCGAAGTCGACCTCTGTGGTATGTGACGGAGCTTCAGGGAGGGCTCACGTAGAACCAAGATCACCAGAGCAGGGCATCTGACCCCCCCCGCTGTCCCCACTGCCACCAACAAGCAAGGATGCATGTGTCCTGCTTGTGGTGTGTGTCGCAGGGTTCGCTGAGTGCATTCGATGGGAACGGAGCGGCTAGTTCTTTAGATCCGGGGGGTCAGACTAATCGCAGGGCGCTCCCAGCCGATGCTGACACAACAGCGGGCCTTGGGAAGGGTCTGAGTTGGGGGCAGCAGCACACGGGCACTCCCTGGAGGGCAGGCAGTAACACGCCGCCTTCGCGTGTGTCCCCTCACTCACTCACAGTCAGACAAGGCAGACGACAGTCCCCCTGAGTGTGTGTCACCCCGTCACAACTGACAGCAGTTTCACATTCCTGCACGTGATGTGCGTCTGTGTGTCGTGTGCAGGAGGTCACTCCCTTATGGAACGCAGCCGAGACGGCGCCGTTTACTAGACGGCAGGGCCTGTGGCCGCCGTCACCTCCCTCCTTCCCTTCCCTTTGACTCGTGTGGGCTGTGATTTCTGTTTGTGCCCACGGCTCGGCCATCATATCTGCAGTTTCTGCAGTGTTCGAGAAACCGGCGTTGGAATCCACGGGGCTACTCGGTGGGAGTTTGCGAGTTTAGTGACTTGATGTTGAAAGTGAGTGGCTCTCTGCTCTGGGCGCCTCATCCCCTGCTGTGGGACAGGGCTTCCAGAAGGAGGGTGAACTGGCAGCGGCTCTGCTTACAGATCCCTCCCTGGGGCCAGAGCCCGTGCTGAGTGGGCCCAGGCCCTCCTTCCTGAGGTCTAGTGCTACTGGGCTGGCCGGCACGTCGGACTTCCTTCAATAATGAAAGCGTAGGGGCACCTGGGTGACTCAGTGGGTTAAGCGTCTGACTCTTGGTTTCCGTCCAGGTCATGATCTCGGGGTGGTGGGACTGAGCCCCGCCTAGGGCTCTGTGCTCAGCGGGGAGTCTGCTTGTCCCTCTCCCTCTGCTTCTCCCCCTGGTTGCGCTCTTTGTCTATCTCTAGAATAAATAAAAGTCTTTTTTTAAAAAAATAACGAAATCCTATACCACAGCGGAAGCAACTTGTAGATACTTGATTTCCTGAACACAGGCCCTTGGCCTTGGGCCTGGCAGCTGTCCAGATTGCCTGGGAGGGGTCCTAGAGCTGCAGGGGTGGGGAGGGACGTGCGGGCCTGTGTCTGTCTTGTCCTTTCCGGGGAGCAGACTCATGGCTGCTAAAACCACACACAGACCTGGCCTTCCTCCTGGAGCTCCACTGTGGTGAGGATTTAGAGGGAAGATTCTGTAAGAGTTAAGAGGACACACTTGGGGCTGGATGCCACGTGAAGTGTGTTCCTTGTCATTGTTTGACGTCCCATCCGTCCTGGGAGGTGGAGGTGATTAGGCCTATCTTCAGAGGGGGGGGTGGGCGCAGAATGACAGGACCTACATGGCGTCAGACCCAGGACTCTTCAAAAGCCGTGAAGACAGACAGTCGAAGACAGAGAGTAGATTCACGGCTCCTGGGGGCAGGGAAGAGCGAATGATGCCAATGGGTACGGGGGTCCTTGTGGGGCCCGGGGGCGGGGGGAGACAAACATGTTTTGAGATTAGTGGTACGACCTTCTCGGAGTATGAAAATCTGAACTGTTTTCGAGGTATGAAATTTATGATGTTTGAAAAATACCCAATAAGAAATGACGTTTTAAGGTCATATGTAAGTCACGAATGACCAAATTTCGGTTTAATTTGTAAGCAGACCGCGCTGCCAGAGGGGTCCCATGTTTCATTTCGGGCAATACCCAGGGTTGTGGTGTGGCGGCCCGGCCGCACGGGCTCACTAATGCTCACCGCGTGTCTTAGAGGGGGACTTCGCTGGGAAAGACGAAGGCATGTTGGTCACAGTTGATGCATCTTGATGATGCAAAGAAGTAATAATTTAGCAAGTTCCTTGTTTTGGACTTGACTTTTTTTTTTTGCCCTAAAGTCATCAATGTGGCCTATAAAACTTTATTTTATTTTCATTTTCCATGCACAACGCTCTCTAGAATAGCCAGTCTCTGGAAGTTGAAGAAGCCCTGGTGTCTGAACCAGAAAATGGAAATTACTCAGCGCTTTTGGGATCAGAGAGACACCCAGGCCCTAGTGACTCACCCCCAGCCCCGGCGGAGGCCAGCACAGCCGTCGCCGAGCGGAGCGGAGCGGCTCACGCGGCCGGGGGTCCCCGTGCGGCCAGCGCCCAGAGCACTTCGAGAGCTAGAGCCAGCCTCAAGAAGGTGCGTGGCCCTGAGAGCCTGTTCTTGAACCTGTGTCTTCGGTGTGCTGTGTGTATTAGGTTTCTGAACTAGAAGTCAAATACCGAGAACAGCTAAGTGTAGTTGGACGAAGTGTGCAGTGCGCTCGGGGGCAGTGTTACCTGAAATAATTCCGAGCTTCCCCTGTCTGCAATGACAAGAGGGCTTGGGGTAACAGCAAGAGCTGCTTGCCTTTGTAAGTCTGGGAATGGTTATCACCCATGTTTTCATAGAAGCAGTTTAGAGGGGCGCCTGGGTGGCTCAGTTGGTTAGGCAACTGCCTTCGGCTCAGGTCATGATGCCGGAGACCTGGGATCGAGTCCCACGTCGGGCTCCCTGCTCAGTGGGAGGCCTGCTTCTCCCTCTCTCACTCCCCCTGCTTGTGTTCCCTCTCTCGCTGTGTTTCTCTCTGTCAAATAAATACAGTCTTAAAAAAGAAGCAGTTTAGAAACAACAGAAATTGTTTCTGTTTTTCTGTGAAAAGTTCTAAGGCATAAAAACAGGTTTCAGGTTTTGAACCCTGGAATCTCCATCCCAGTCCCTTGAGGGGAGGCTCCGTGAAGTTAATGGGGTTGATCTAGAAAAGTGGAGCCCTAAATGGAGCCAGATTGCCCGTGGGTAGGTTGTATTTAGCCGCCTGGGGATGGCCAGGTGAGTATCTTGAGGAAAAGAAGTGACACTCAGCTGATGTTCAGGTTTCAAGAAAATTTGTTGATAAATGAATTTAGAGATGTAAATTAATTGAATTTAAATTCAGAAAAGAAAAGAAGTGAGGGGTAGCAGAGAGAGTGCGAGATGGCGAGTTAGTGAGACGGCGGGCATCAGGGTGCCCGCCAGGAGCTGGAGCTTCCCACTCACCCGCCAGGGGAAGCAAGAGGTTTTCAGAGAGGAAGCGGGTTTCTTAGAAAACTTCACGAGCTTGCATGCTCTAGCGGGAAATTTAAACCCTGGTGAATCAATCCTGGATGACTGATGTTTTGGAGCAGGCAGTAAGGTAGTTCTTGACTTGATTCATCCATTAATGTTCAAAGTACTGCCCTCTGCAGAGGGCCCTGTGCGGTCCAGCACGGGCACCCCAACCTAGCCTCCACACTAAGTTCCAGGTTTCCTTCATCTCTTATCTCTGCTTAATACATGAGGAGGAACCCAGCAGTTTCGAGCTCCCGAGCCCCTTCACGCTTCTTGTCTCCGAAACTGCTCCCTTCCCTCCCACGCCATTGCAGTGCCCCCTGGATGCCCTCCTCCATCCTCCTGGTTCCCCAAGCCATCGACCTCTGCTGACACCCACGTACCGCCGGTTCGCCTTGTTCACATCTCCCGAGCACCCGCGCTCTGATTTCAGACGTCCCCACCTGGGCATCCTGTAAACCCCTCTACCTCCCACTTTCTACCCCTAACTTGTCCAGGGTCTGCCTGGGCTCCAGCTGGGAACCCATAGTCATTCCTGCCTCCCCTTCCCCCTTCCCTGGCTCCTGGCTCCTCCCCTTTCCTGAGGACCTTGACCTCCCCACC